>UXSR01005881.1:0-17741 GCA_900604375.1 Mesocestoides corti
CGTGTACGAGAGTGGATGAACAGGGTCTGTTAACAGTAGAGGTGAACATGAGAAATTTCAGCCTGCTGCAGGATTAACAAAACCAGCAAGTATTTTGGGTGATCTATAAAGAAAGTGGATCTGCAGCAAAGGCAAGACAAAGCGCACATCTTGCCACTTGAAATTAAGTCAAATTTTGCCCCACCAATTTGATGCTTCGTAGGTGAACCTCAGTTGTACCACTGGCTCGATTTGTGCGTATGTGAGGATTCCCAATAATAAAAAAAGGGCAACTGCAAGGGCAATAGTTTGTAAATGCTCTTGCCAAGCACTACATTCGTTGTTTCAATTCTGATTCTTACCGATAGCTGCTTACAATTTGCCCAATTTATTGTTCGCCCGGTTTATTGTCGTAGTCTTTAGTGTTTAGGATAAAACGTACACTTTGTCGACCGCCTCATTTCCTCCCAATGAAGCTTGTCATAGTTGCCATTTTGGATACACGGTTGAAAGCCGTGATGTAATTGGGCGATTGAGCCACACTGATACCTGAGAAGGTCAGAGATGGCGAAAATGCAACCGTGCATTACATGCGTTGTAGGCCCCAATGCAGTTTGAGAACCACACCAGGACCGACGACCTGCACTGACAGGGCCTGATTGTAGAAAGAAGAGTGGAAATGCAGACAGCGCGTGGTTCAACTTATTTATTGATAAAGTAGCGGTGGTATGTGTGTGTGTGTGTAGGTGTACAACGTAAAATCTCAGTTTATGCAGCCCTGAAAGAACACAATTACGTGAAGTGCATTCATGCAAAGCAATTGAACCATGTTCGCTCACGACCGCCGTGTTCACTTGCTGTTCGCCACAGATGTCTTAACCGAGTTGTGCGGCCGAGTCCGTGTGCTTAAACCCGTGTCTGTCAAACGAAGTGGTTGGCACATTTAGTTTGGGTGAACTAGTAAAAGGACAAATGACTAACGGCCAGATAAAATGAAGTGGATAGGTGGGCGGTGGTGCATGTACGGGGTGGATGGGCAGAGGGTTCCCCATGATTGAGTCGCTGTCGGAAGAGGGGGTAGTGTTGGCAAAGTATTCTGACACAAGAGTCGACACGATTCACTAGACCGGCAAGATCTAGTTTCCGTCTATATATTTAAGCAATTTTTTTGCGCTACAGTAAATGTCTGGACGAGATTCCCTGCGGAAACAGTTCCAGATGAGTGGGCATTGAGGCCTTGAGAGACTTCGACATGACGATTCCAAACTCGTGACGCCGTTGAAGGCGATCAAGATGCGAATTTGTCTGGAATCGTGACTATGGTTGCATCTGACATGCAGCAGGCGGTAAAGATGATGATGATGTGGCATTCTAAAGCCAGTAAGGACAGGCACCGACTTACAAGTCTCCAAACGCCGTTTGTCCGAGCATAGCCAAAAGGTAGCGAGGAAACATGAGAGCTTTCTGATTCAACTACGCTGAAACTGATTTATTTGCTATAGAGGCTTTGAAGAGTCCTCTCCGGATAAACTACCATGATTTTAACTCTCCTGGAAGTCATCTGACCCAACATTTTGTGATCGGACTGAAAATCTGTTCTTGAGAGGAACATTTTGGATGCCGTCTCGTCTACTCACTGATTTGACCTCACACCAAGCCCAGTGATTCTTACCAACTTAAAACACACACACACACACATCACACAAGTGAGAATGCAGCATCCGACGTCGCCTCATCGCACCAACCACATGGTGGTCGTGTCATGGCAAGAACAGCTAGGCTACGGCGGTGGACTGTCACGTGAGGGGTATGAGTAATATTACATCCAGCCAACCAGGGCGTGAATCACCCTCTCCCTCCGTTTGTTCGCCCAATCACTTCGTCGCCGACTTAGCATGTGCTCCATCGACAACGACTGTTCCACAAACCACCCCATCTGCCGTCACCTGTCTTGCACCTCCGTCTGTTAACTAGTAGGGTCGACAGGTGGTGCTGACAGCACTTCACCCCCGTGTTTGCGAACCCGTCTGCATGCGTTTCGCAATGCTCAGACCAGACTCACCAGCGATTCACCTACTCATCTCCCATCCCCTCGTTTGTTGGGTCTCCCAGTGGGGTGATCTTATCCAGGTACATTGTCCTGACACGCATAGAGCCTGCACGATGTCTCAGCCAGACACATTGTTCTCCCTATCTAGACACAACGGCTTACCAACGAGACTCTGGTGCGGCTCAATTACACCGAGAAGCTGTGATGACTGCTTCACATCGAGATGTCCAGTGTCGACAGCCAAGAGTTTTCTAATGAGGCGCATGTGCACCAACTTCATGCTCACGAAATCCACATTCCAACTCATCAAATGCTTCAGGCAGGTCTACTGCAGGCTCCATTACCACCACCACCACCCGATTGTACGCAGTTCATGGTTAACTCCCTCCTGCGTTATCCTTCCCATCTCCATGCTCCTGAACCTATCCACACACTGGGCTATTTGTACACCTGCATTTTGCTGTGTCAAACAGTCTAGAAGTTGCCACAACGTCTGCTGTGCTAACCACACATCACCGCGGTCTTTGCTACAAATGGAGTTCATTCCTCGAAATGCGGGGTCAACGATGTGCCCCACCCGTGCCTGCTGAAAAGGATATAACTACTCCTTAGATGGGGCCTTTGGTGTGACTACGAGTCATTCTGCTCTTCACATGATCTTACCAATTGGCGGTGTCGGCATCGAGGTAACAGTCCACGGGTGTTGACTACTGTTCGTTTGTGCTTGCTGCATGGCGTGGTGTGATTTGATTACCTGTGTTATTTAGCTATGCATAGTTGGGATGCCGAATTCATGTCTTCATTTAAATGTTGTCCAAATCAGTACGCTTCCTTTAGCTAAAGAAGAAAACCGTCTTCCATGAGTGAAAAAAGTGCGCGTGGTTTGCTAGTTAATGAATCCTAAACAAATAGTTATACTGCAAAAACCTGCGCACACGTTAGCGCAATGACGGGATTCTGGTTAGTCCTGCGAGCATCAGCCAATAAGAAGCACAATGACAAATTCTTAACTCAGCCAATAGCTAATACAGCGCTAATTTTAGCCACTGCCCCTTAGCCCTAGGTTCGTCCTTGGAAGTGTAAACAAAACGACGCGCGTTTTAGGAATTAGTTTTGGTCGGAGTGACTTATGGTACGTGGCTTCTCTGATGATTAACAGCGTTGCAATACAAAAAGCCTTCCATTTTTGCCTTTGATAATGTAAGAACACGATTTGGTCAGGCGATTAAGTAGCATTTTACGAATAAATTTTATGTTAAATAAATCTCCACTATGTATGGTCTAAGACATTAATACAAGAGATTAACCCAATGGATTGTCAGAATTTGCTAACCTTGATGTCCTATTTCCACAGCAGCCATGGAGATTAAAGTTGTGATAGCCTGTGCAGCAAGTAAACGAGGCCTTCCGATTCTGGCTTCGCTCATCATTTGCTACCTAGCAAGCGTCAAGTTTAGACAATGGAGGCACAGGCGTAACTTGGAGTCTCGGTTATATAAGAAACACAAACAGCTAGAAAAGGATCGAGTCAGATTTCTGGAAAGCCTTCCACCGACAGCCAGTAACGATGCTTTGTGTGAAATGTCAACAACGGAATTGCGAAGAGAGCTCCAAGCAGGACGTGTGACGTCGCTAGAAGTTTTACAAGCCTTCCAGAGACGTGCTGCTAAACTTTTACCACGGAATTGTATTGCAGAGGTGTTTCTGGATGCGCAGAAGGTAGCCTCTGGGTGTACTGCAATCAACCCGGCTTTGCCACTCTGCGGGATTCCAGTGTCTTTGAAAGAACAAATTCAAATAATTGGCTATGACTGTCCTCTCGGCTTGGTTAAAAAAGTCCTCTATCCAGCGACGGTCGACGCAGTCGTTGTCAAGATGCTGAAGATTGGACAAGCCATTCCATTTATTTCATCCTCGATGTCACCAGCTGGTCTGTCATTGAATTCCTCCAACGAAATATACGGCAAGCAGAGACATCTTTTGGATGACGCCCGTCTGAGTGGAGGTAGTTCAGGAGGGGAAGCCATGTTGATAGCCGCAGGAGCCTCGCCGCTCGGATTCGCAACGGACCTCGGTGGAAGCAGTCGAATTCCGTCGTCCTTTTGTGGTATTTGCTGTCTCAAACCAACCTCTCGACGTGTCAGCCTCTACGGTGTGTTTACACGATACAAACGGGCAGTTCTGCATATCGACTCAACGGTCTCTTTACTGTCGCGGAAAGTCGATTCGCTTGTGGATGGAATGCGCTGTTTGTGCCAGCCGTTGCAAAATGAACTCGACCCCTACACGGTGCCTATACCGTTCGATGAGGCCAAGTTCGCCGACAACACGAGGCTTGTTATTGGGTATTACGTTGAACTCAGTGAATCTGGCATCCCGGCCCCTGTACCAGCAGTTCAACGGGCTCTGGCGGAGGTGAGGTATCTCTTAGAGAAGGCGGGTCACACCCTTGTCCCCTTCCAACCGCCAAATCCCAGGTATGGAGAGGAGTTGTTCACGGCATGTGTCTACGCAGATGGCGGTTATCAGTACTGTGGCGCACTGCATGACGAGCCTATCAACGAGCACCTTCAAACAATCACTTCCTTTCTAAAAATTCCAGCATTCTTGCGTCGCTTTCTATCATTATTAATCAGGAGCACGTCTCACAACTTTGCCCAGTACGCAATAAACACGTGCGGCAGACAGCGTGGCGCAGACATGCTGCGTCTCAACTGCGACGTCGCGAGTTACGTAAAGAAGGTCGCGCAGGCAATGGTGACTGCTCAACCGCGACCCATCGATCTAATCCTCTGTCCCGCCACGGCATTTCCAGCTCCCAGCGACAGCGTCTCGAGCATTTTGTTGGAGTCCTGCCAGTCCTACTGTGGTCTGTGGAATTTAACCGACTTCCCTGCTGGAGTCGTGCCTGTCAGTCACGTGACAGAGTCCGACGAGGCGGAAGCCCTAAAGATGGCACAGGAGCTGCGAACTACTAGTGGCAGTTACGTCTCGCGAAAACTCCATGAGATGCAAAAAGCCACGATGGGACTTCCGCTGGCCGTTCAACTCGTAGGTCGCCCAATGCACGAGGAGACGGTTTTGCGAGTTATGAAGGAGATTGAGGTGATGGCTGCATTCTCTTACACTGTTTAGGCAAATGCTGTTTCACTCAGGCCAGCCATAAACATCCGTTAGTCTTCAAACGAGCGAGTTTAAACCTGCGTGCCACTCGATGGACCCATTACGAACTGTGCTGACTCATGACCACCAACCCTGTCGCCATGGCCTCCAACACACTACACACGCCTTTTGTTATAGCGTCACGTCAAAAACAGGAACCATCTGTTCATTCACCCCCTGTGCGTGGGCCTCCCTTGCCACTTGTTTGCCTCATCTCGCTATTCAGTTGGTTCAACTGCCTAACCCAAATTGTATTAGTCAACAACTCCGACACAACTTGATTGAGCCACCCAAAAAATGTTGTTTCAGCCTTCAACAGAGAATTTCATTTGAGCCACCCACCAGCAGGCTAATCCAAATTAGTTGGCTGAATCTCGAAAGTGCAAAGGTAGCTTGTGCTGCGGCTGTTGCTGCCGCCAAGGCCATAGATTGTCTATTGCGTAAGATTCAAATTCACTAGGTAGTAAAACCGAATGTCCTTAACCCAGTAAACCACTTACTAACGATAGGGTGATTCATTAAGTGGAACATTTTTGAAATAAGGACTACAATGAACACAATGTAGAGAGCAAGTTTGGACGTAATTCGACAAAAAAAGTGATAAAGAGAGGAGTGGAGTTGCGAAGAAACGGAGGAAATGGATCTCGATTGGCCTAAAATTTCCTCAAGAAGACAACGGAACCGGCTATTAAAGGGTTAACTTCTTGCTTGATTCCTTTCGCTAAAAGAAGCAAAACGGTTGGGATAACATGGACTGAAAACATGAATTTGGCATTTCAACTATGCATTGGTTGATAAAACAGGTAATCAAATCACACCACGTCATGCAGCAAGCACAAAAGAACAGTAATCTAAGTAGTCAACACCCGTGGACTGTTACCTCGATGTCGACAACACCAATTGGTAAGATCATGTGAAGAGCAGAATGACTCGCAGTCACACCAAAGGCCTCATTAAGGAGTGGTTATATCCTTTTCAGCAGGCACGGGTGGGGCACATCGTTGACCCCGCATTTCGAGGAGTGTACTCCATTTGAAGCAAAGACCGCGGTGATGTGTGGTTAGCGCAGCAGACGTTGTGGCAACTCCTAGACTGTTTGACACAGCGAATATCTGGTGTGTGAATAGCTCAATATGTGGATAGGTTCAGGAGCCTGGAGATGCGAGGGATAACGTAGGAGGGAGTTAACCATGAACTGCGTACAATTAGGAGTGGTGGTGGTAGTGGTAACCGAGCCTGCAGTAGACCTGCGGGAAGCCTTTGATGAGTTGGAATGTGGATCTCGTGCGCTTGAAGTTGGTGCACAAATGTCTCATTAGAGAACTCTTGGCTGTCGACCCTGGACATCTCGAAGTGAAGCCGTCTTCACAGCTTCTCGGTGTAATTGAGCCACACCATCGCTCGTAGGTCATCATCTCACAACCCACGATTACCTAGTCAGAGTCTCGTTGGTAAGCAGTTGTGTCTAGATAGGGAGAAAAATGTGTCTGGCTGGGGGATCGTGCAGCCTCTGTGCGTGTCAGGAAAATGTACCTGGATGAGATCACCACACTGTGAGACCCAACAAACGAGGGGATTGGCAGGTGAGTAGGTGAATCGCTGGTGAGTCTGATCTGAGCATTGCGAAACGCATGCAGACTGGTTCGTAAAGACGGTGGTGAAGTGTTGTCAGCACCACCTGTCGACCCTACTAGTTAACAGACGGAGGTGCAAGACAGGTGACGGCAGATGGGGTGGTTTGTGGAACAGTCGTTGTCGATGGAGCACATGCTAAGTCGGCGACGAAGTGATTGGGCGAACAAACGGAGGGAGAGGGTGATTCACGCCCTGGTTGGCTGGATGTAATATTACTCATACCCCTCACGTGACAGTCCACCGCCGTAGCCTAGCTGTTCTTGCCATGACACGACCACCATGTGGTTGGTGCGATGAGGCGACGTCGGATGCTGCATTCTCACTTGTGTGATGTGTGTGTGTGTGTGTTTTAAGTTGGTAAGAATCACTGGGCTTGGTGTGAGGTCAAATCAGTGAGTAGACGAGACGGCATCCAAAATGTTCCTCTCAAGAACAGATTTTCAGTCCGATCACAAAATGTTGGGTCAGATGACTTCCAGGAGAGTTAAAATCAGGTTAGTTGATCCAGAGAAGACCACAAAAGAATGTAGAATGCACTAAAGTTGAGTTTACGTCCGAGTCAGTTAGTCGGAGATGCAAGTGTGTTATCTGCAAAGTAGAATATGGTAGAATAATTTGCGTGGGGCCAACGTTGAGCGCCACGAACACCCGTCTATGTGTCTGAGGATGATTTGGCAATGACCACGGTAGTAATTCAGCTAATTAATATGGACACTGCAAGTTTCAATTCAATGCTAACCATAATCTCCGTAAATGTTACCCGACATACTCAGGTGCTTATACACCGAGACTAGGACATTCTTGTAGGTGGTGTTCTTGGATTAGCATCACGTGGTGTGCAATGCAGTGGCAGTCGCTAATTGGAACTCCTGTGTTTGAGCTACGCCGCTTCAAATTTTGGTGAGTAGATCAGGAATCAAGATTTGCAGCATCCAATGCGTTTTGTGACCTTGAATGCGAGAGATGGCAATATGAGCAGAAGTAGCGGGTTGCAATGGAAACACGACAGATTTGCGTGTGGGTGGGGAAATTGAGAAAACAGCCTTGTTTACCTGTATCTACAGATGATCACATGACTTTGTGAGTTTGCATTCCTTAACATTAATTTGATCAGTAGACGATACTGCATGCAGATGTGGTTAGTGGGAATACGGCGAAATGACTGGCAGTGCGTATTGACAGAGATGTCTCGCGTACAGAGAATCGTAACAAGGAAATTGCAGTTACAGTGGCGTCTTATAAGGTTGATTGAATTTGAACATTTGTGGGCATGATCCGTTCACCGAGCTGGAACCAGGAAACTGATACGGCACACACACACACACACGCACCACTGGTGAAACCAGGAGGAATTCGCGAGAAGTGCCACGAGGAAGGAATGTGACGTGAACTAGGCCAGCACTGAACTATCGATGACAAGTTGAGCCGGACGAAATGTTATCACGAGTTGCAGACATGGAGAGAGGCCAATGCATTTAAGAGACAATTAACGAGGTGCAAAAATAGTGTGTTTAATGGAATTGTGTTAAAGGCATTCGAACATGGCCGGACAGAGACCACAACTTGGAAATACAGCCTCTGGCATTGCCTGTTGTCTGTTTTCGTTGAACCAAGATCACATGCTAAAATGTTTGTCTGCCTCCGCTGCCTAGTTTTGGCGGCAACCGCAACCTCAAATGCCAGTAAGGGGGCCATCGGAAACAGGAAGTTGGTTTGAGCTTGACACTACTAGACTGCTTTACAAGATGTGTAGATTTCTCATTGGGAAGAAATTAAACTACTCATTTATGCTAAAAATTGAAACTCGTACTAATGTAACGAAGGTACAGGAAAGATTGCTGCACAATTTGCCAAATCTTGGAAATACATCTGACTAAAAGGTTTCTCCGTTTTTTGTCTTCCCTTGGAAGCGTTTGAAGCAGCTTAAATTGAAGCAGTAAAGTAAATATGTGGCATTGCTGTAGACGGTGTTCTTGTTTACCGTAAGCCCGTTAGCATTCAAAATTGATTCTTCAAACACGGCCTGTTCGCCCATTAGTTCTAACTCGACTTTAAAACGGTGGTTCTGATGATTTATCAGGAGTTGACCAGGGGTGGATAACCTTGAAACCGGAATGTTGAGTGTGCTAGTGCGGCATCCACACCAGTTGCGGTTACAAAATCGAGCAAGTATATGATGGCAAAGTGTTCATGATTGAATCGTTTACGTACTCTCAACATCGGAGCAAAATCTGTGACTGTCGGTAAAATGGAAGCTGGAAAGGAGACTCTGACACGTTATAGGGCGTTTGCTGGTGATACGTTGGTCTGTTTGTGTTATCCACTATCCATCACTGCATAGTGGTACATCTGTCTGTTCACGGGGTTTCGTGTCTTCCGTAATCTCTTTGTAGCGTTTAAAGTGAAGCAGTAAAAGTTGTGTTGTTATCTTGTAGGTACGCTTGGGTGAGCTAGGAATTTATTGTAGTTGGATAAATAGAATGCCCACAGAACACATGCTTCCTAGAATTTAATCGAATTTAGACAAATGAGGCAGATTAGATGAGTTTGACGTACAAATGTCCAGGCTCACACGCAAAGCACACACACACACACACACAAAGGCCTTCAAACCGCACTAAGTAATTGCAATTCGTGTGTTGGCGGACAGTCACGATGCTTGGAAACTCCACAATTTCAATGCTCTAGTGCAAGCCTTTTTGATTCCTTCGTGGTGTGAATTGTCAACTTCACGAAATGGAGTGAAAGTGACCGGGCAGAGAGATTGGCATCTGCTGGGGAAATTGGAGGATGCCCTGCTACATATGTTGATTGAAGAATGGCATTCTGGTTGATTAATCGCCCAATCGTAAACTGCAGTTCCGTTAAGTGATTCTTGCATGGTCGAGCGGTCACACACTGTGTTGGTACCAGATCCCTTTTTATCTCTAAAACCGACCTTCCCACGCTAATGTAAGAACAAGAACAGCGATCGTGCAGAGGGCTTTAATCACCCCAGTCAGAATGCCAATACTGACATACGTCATGGGTGTCTTTAACCTGATGGATGAAAACGGATTAACGTGGATGTGGTTGTCAGTAGGATACCGTGGGTGATGTGGCGTGGTTAGGTGATTGGTGTAAACAACGACGAACACCGCCGATGAGCCATCGTGGGGGAACCCTGGATCGTCAACAGTTGTAGTACTCGTACATTTAAGTTCAACATTGCAATTTTGTCTTTGCGTGCAACCCTTTGTTTTAACCCTCGAAAGAGGAAATGTACTTTCACTTCTTGACAAATCTTCACAAATCGGCACTTTGTGTTTGTACTCTTCAAAGTCTTTGTAGGAATTAAAACAGTTTCAGTGTAATTGAATCAGAATGCTCTCATGTATCCTCGCTATCTTATGGCTATTCTCGGACAAACTGCGTTTGGAGATTTGTAAGTCGGGGCTCGTCTGTACTGGCTCTAGAATACCACAACATCATTTTTACCGCCTGCTGCATGTCAGATGCAATCGTAGTTATGCGTCCAGGCAGATTCCCGTCTCGATCGCCTTCAACGGAGTCACGAGATTGGAATCGTCATGTCGAAGTCTCTCAAGGCCTCAATGCCCACTCATCTGGAACTGTTTCCGCAAGGAATCTCGTCCAGACATTTACTGTAGTGCAAAAATTATGCCCAAATAAGTCGACGGTAACCAGATCTTGGCGGTCTAGTGAATCGTGTCGAATCTTGTGTCAGAATACTCCGCCACACCACCCAATCTGCCGACAGCGACTCAATCATAGGGAACCGCCTGCCCATTCACCACTTACTTGCACCACCGCCCACCTATCCACTTCATTTTATCTGGCCGTTAGTCATTTGTCCTTTTACTAGTTCACCCAAACTAAATGTGCCAACCACTTCGTTTGACAGACACGGGTTTAAGCACACGGACTCGGCCGCACAACTCGGTTAAGACATCTGTGGCGAACAGCAAGTGAACACGGCGGTCGTGAGCGAACATGGTTCAATTGCTTTGCATGAATGCACTTCACGTAATTGTGTTCTTTCAGGGCTGCATAAACTGAGATTTTACGTTGTACACCTACACACACACACACATACCACCGCTACTTTATCAATAAATAAGTTGAACCACGCGCTGTCTGCATTTCAACTCTTCTTTCTACAATCAGGCCCTGTCAGTGCAGATCGTCGGTCCTGGTGTGGTTCTCAAACTGCATTGGGGCCTACAACGCATGTAATGCACGGTTGCATCTTTGCCATCTCCGATCTTCTTGCATATCAGTGTGGCTTAATAGCCCAATTACATCACGGTTTTCAACCTGGTCTCCAAGATGGCAACTGTGACAAATTTCATTGGGAAGAAATGAGGCGTTCGACAAAGTGCACGCGTTATCCTAAACACTAAATACTGCGACAACAAACAAGGCAAACAATAAATTGGGCAAGATTTTAGCAGCTATCAGAAAGAATCGAAATTGCAATAACGAATGGAATGCTTGGCAAAAATATTTGCAAACTGCTTCCCTCTCTGTTCCATCCAACGAAGTTTCTGTTTTATATTCCAATAGAAATCCTTACACACACGCGCAAATCGAGCCAGTGGTACAACAGAGACTCACCTAAGAAGCATCAAATTGGTGGGGCAAAATTTGACTTAATTTAAGCAGCAAGATGTGCAATTTGTCTTGCCTTTGCCGCACACCCACACTCCTCACAGATCACCCAAAGTAATTACTGGTTTTGCCAATCCTGCAACAGACTTAAAATTCGCATTTTATCCATTCTCGTACATGCATGCACACACACACACACCAACAGCAACTCAGTTATCATTCATTGTTATTTGAGGTAAAATGGATTTGCAAATAATTACCTGGTATAATTAATTAAGAGGAGGATTTGTTTGAGATGAGCACTGGGTTTTAACGCTGTCTCTGTACGGTTTCTTTTTTTCGCACAATTTTACATTCCTCAGCTATGAATAAACATGATGGCTTTTTGGCATATTTCTTTTCACGGAGGTGTTTAATTACCTCTTCATAGTTAATTCATCCATAAGTTCTCATAACTTTCAAATGCATATGTTCTGCAAAGCTCTTTACCTTACCAAAAATTAACGAATTTTTTTCCGGCTTTTCGTCTAAGTCTATGGACTAACCTCCAAGACTGGATTGGTTCATATTTGTGCGGCTGTTTCAAACTATGAAAATATGGCCGTTTCAGCCAATCGTTGGATTCTTCGATCGTTTCGTGCGTATAATTTTTCAACCTATTAATTTTGCACCTGCCACAATTTATTATGTAAAAATAAGAAACCTTTTATAATTAGCTTTATTGTGGTAGCACTTTTAAGTCGTTTAAATGGTTTCACTTTGCCACACACAGGAAATTCGTGTCTTTAGACATTGTGCTACTATTCTCATTTTTTACTACGATTTTTCTAGTGATTTGATCCCGATTCTCTAGTATTATTGTCTTTTCCAGGTTCTTAATTTTTACAAGGTTGCACTATATATATTTTTGCAGAGTCCCTGTAGTCAAGACTTCTGTCTGGAATGCTAAGCCCCTGCAACCACTCGTTAATCAAACGGTTCTATTAACGTTAAGAGCGATTTGAAACTAAAGAGCGTTCAGTAGACTGTATGACATTTGTAAAAACGTATGCCTAAGAGATTTCTCCTATTAGTAATAAAGTATTAAATTTAAATCGCTTCCTTCCATTCACTTGAACGCTGGTTTTTGGTTGTCCTGTGATTGTCTTGTATTTTGTTCTCTTTGTTCCACACTTTCCGAACTTTTACGTCACGGAATCCCTTTAGCCCTTTTTCCTAACATGCTTAGTTGTAGAATAGTGTTTTCTATGGTTCAAATAATGACAGTGATAAGTTCCGTATTTTGTCAAAACATATGCGGCGCCCTGTCCACTAACACTGAAGCTGGTATCTTTTGTCGGTGCCCTGAAAAACACTGCAAAGTTTGCAATCGGTAAAGTGGTAAATCTTACCCATTTTGCCAAAAATTGCTCTGTGTCTATTGTAAAAATCTAGTCGCTTTTCTATTTCACTTGCTTCATGTCTTTATCGGCGTTTTCCCCGACTTCATCTAGTGATGCCGGTTTTACGCGAATCTTTTTACAGGAGATTGTTGTCCTCACTTATTTGTTATCATGGCCCAATCCGCATTCAAGACCGATTGATGAATGAATGCGTGTTGTATTTGCTTGCGATCGTTTTCTTTATTTAATCCTTTTTTTGATTCAGAATAACTGTAAGATGTAAGTAATCATTATTTGCATTGAACCTTGTAATAATTGTCTCTAAAAACGATTTACAGAAATTTAGGATTGCTGACGCCAAGTATTTTTATCTAATTGGTTGATTGCACTGCGTTGCTTTCAAATAATCAATGTCAAGTGACAAATGTCTTATGAAACACCCATTTCTAAGTGGTGAATTGTCGCTTGCGAAAATCTCCGAATCAATTCTCCACAATGCAACCGTTCTACCGACATCACCGGTTTCATTAAATGCCGTTTACTTTTTAATATTTAAGTAAAGATTCTATAACGGTCTTAGAAACCAGATGGATGACGATTATGCGAGACCGGGGCGCATGTTTCACCAGCATCGGAAAACGGAGTTGAATTCAAACGGGTTTCTCTCCGAATCTGACAACTACGAGGAATATGGGTTCGATGAGGCTGATGGCGATGATTTGGAAGAGGAAGTTGACAACGATGATACGGATGACGAGGACTGGAGTGAGCACATGGAAACCTCCAAGGTAGTTTGATTAGTTGAGTTAACACTCAGGGGGTGGTGTAGTAATGACCGTGTCTCCATTTCTTGAAGTATGAAATCCTTGTGTGCCCTTTGTACTCTCCTTGACCTTATTAAATCCACGTGGTAATAAGATTCACGCCATATTTTCAATGGCCATTCGAAGAGGTGCTTTTGCCCTAAAACCTGTTAGCACACCACCCTGTCGATTAATTCCATCAACTTCGTTTTTTGGGGAATGTTTTTCTACAGCGTTGATGGCCGTCTCTTGTGTGTGAGAGTTTGTTTTTGCCTAGCGTCATTGGCCAAATGCGCATCGGCTTCTATTCGCAATTGGTCATTTTTTGCGTGTATTAATTTTGTTAGCGTCATGAAAACCACAAGACGTATGTCTGTGGTCATGCAATAATTCCTACGTCGGAGTATTTTTCGTGCCACTGGGCATAAGCCATTTACACCGCCTAATAATTGAAGTGATCAGCTGATAAGCCGAGCCTAAACTGTTTTAAATCGTGTTCAGCTATATTGCCTCCATTTAACACCGCTTTATCCGTATCTGATAATCGTGAACTAACGTCAGTACTCGTCACATCTTAATTGCAACTGTTCTACAGCATTCGCGTGTTTTAATGCTCGCTTTTTTTGCCAACTGACTTCGTGTTAAGGTTAATCAAAGCATTGGTTTGGGATGGTAGAGGTTGAAATAATTTGGTTTTCGTTGACTCTGTTTTAGCATAAATACGATGCCCTTTTAAGCGGCCCACCTCGCCGCTTTCTGCCTACACCAAATCAAAAGTACATCATCACGGATCTCTCTGTGTGTGTGTGTGTGTGAAATCTCGTGGAATTCGACCTTGATCAGTTGACTTCAAACGATTGTGTAGGAATTGTGAAACTTCTGATCCAGCCTGAGCTGCAGTGTTAGTATTTGAGCTTCCATCAGCAGTCCTTGAACTACTGAGAGTGGAACCACTCTAGAACGACACATTCGGTCAGTCACCATGGCTTCTGAAAGGGAACGGGGGGTTCATTATTTACCACGGTTCTAGAGAGCGTCCAGTCCTCACAATTATCTCCCCGTGCTTAACTAACCCATTATTAGTGAAGGCTTTAATTAATAGGTAACTAGCTCATGTAGTATTTTTAGCATGGTCGTGAAATTGAACTGGCTGGGAGGGGGGAAGGTAAGGTCTGGTGGACAAACTAGAGCAGTCAGTCCTCGGTTAAAATCAATTTAGCGTCTTCGTGATGACCACCGTGGCCGTCAACAGTCACGGACCATTCCTCGGAAAGCCTCAAGCTCGAGTCTTAATTGGCGATCGCGGAAAGGCGGTGCCACTGGGGGAGGAGGCGGCGGTGGGGGCAGTGGCAGAGGCTCGCGCGGTCTCCGACCCACCGCCCAATCGATGAACAGCCTCTCTGAGCGAGCCAGAACCGCTGATCAGACGGCCAGATCGAGGCGACGCGAGCACGACAAAAAATTGCCATCCTCCGGGAAGCTGGAACCTCCTCGCCAGTGTCTGGGACCCGGTTGTACTCGAGCGGCTGCCAACTCGCTGACCAAGTACTGCTCGAAGAAGTGTGGTCTCACGCTCGCTCTTAGGTACGTCTACTCAGCCCGACCTTGACCCTTCAGGGTCACGCGCGAAACTATTGTTTTAAGTGCCCTTCGACCTCATTTTCTCAAACCTTGCAGACGTTTGGAGCGTTTTCTGCCAGAGGGACGTGCAACCTGGTATCCGAGCCAGTCGCCACCGGTGTTGGACTCAGTCGCCGATCGTGTGGATCGGGCTCGTTTGAAGGAGGTGCGCGCCGAACAAATGACCATCCACAACCGTCTGATCGAGCTGGAAAACAAACACCAACAGCTGAATCAGTTGATCGCCCGCGCACAGGAGTACAAAGCGCTGCTCACACCGGCACAAATTGTGAGTCTTTGTAGTGGTACTCTTGGTAGTATCGACCATTTATAGCGAACATACTTTAAAACCTAGGTTTCGCGTCAACCTCGAACTCCTTGAGGCATGTTAGGACCAATCTCTAGTCTGATTGGTTGTCCTAGATGTCGCTTGGGATGTGTGCTTTCTCATCACATAATTTCGGCAGTTCTTTTTTGAATTGCTGATCTCTTTGTTGCAGTTTTGCGGCCTCTAGATTGTTCTCTGCCCTCGTCCTAACTCTTAGCTATCACTTTCATGTTGGTAATCATTTTAAAAGCTGCGCTTTTTCCATAAGTCGTGATTAGAGTCCCCTCGTTCTGATCAATCGATTATCTTGGGGTAATGACCATTCGGCTCACAACTGCGTACTTGATCGACAACAGAGTTCACATTTCATCTTGTCACCCGACTTCTATTGGCTGCGAACACCAACAGACATCGACCCTCTCGTATAACTTATTAGTAAGGCGATGCAGCAGCCAGTTCAGGTTAGCGTTGTAGCCTCTTTTGGGGTAGTGCTTTTGTCCTCTCAACAAAGTCAGCTTTCTTCGCAAAGAGCTGGGTCCATTTCACCTCTCACAGCCTCTTCTAATTAGCCAAGGGGGTGGGTGCTGAAATCATTGGACCCGTTTCTCTTTTTATTCCACACCTAAACAGTGGAATGGTGTGAGCTCACGCACATTCTCATCGCGACTCCAAATACCTCAACTGTCTCGCAATTTAAGACCGAAATTCGCCACATTGATGGCAGTTTAAGTGTCGCTGGTGGCGGCGCCGTCTCAGGGTCATCACGGATTTACGGTCTAGTGGCCTGCAACTTCTCTGCTGTCTCACGAGAATTGCAAAGCACCAACACGAATTGGGGAGGGAAATGTGCAATTTTTTATCCATTGCCACTGATATCCCAGCATCCTTTCTGTGGTTCGAATCGACCTTGCGTCTACTAGATTGGTTGTTGTTGTTGATTTCCCTTCACCGTGAATGATAATCGGCCTTCTCAAACCACATCATCATCATCCAGGTAGCCTCTGTTTCCACCCGCTTCACTCACATCTCCAGATGTCCCCCTGTGTGTGTGTGTGTGTGTGTGTCAGTTTCATCACAAGGCACCGTTTGTGGTTGTCTAGCTCTCAGAACTCGATGGTTTGGTGGCAGCTTTGAGGGATTACAACGATTCCTCTTTCTCTTCTCAACGCGAATCTGTTATTTGCCCCGCGTAAGCAACGGTTCTCTGTTTCCGCTTTCAAAGTGAGTGGTGTTTTCAAGAAGCTTCTGGTTAAAACCTGTTTCCCGAATCACCTGACCCTCCCCCTCATCACCATCGGTGGGTCTGCTGAGTGCGATAACTCGTCCTCTTCTGGTCTGGCAGACTTTGACAAACGACCGCACTGATTTGTGGTCTGGCGAAACCTGTGTTACTTGCAAATCTCCAAATACGCCTGCGTTTTAAAAAATGTGCATTCTCTACGGTTTTGAATTATATTTGACGCTGCCCAATGCGATCTAGTTATCTACGCACTAATTCGTCAAAATTGTCCACGCGCTGCCTGAATGCACAAGTCACTTGACAAATGGCTTTACACCCTTGTTTATATTGCGGTGGAAGCCGCCCAAAAGTCGCTTGCAAAAGTCGTCCATGCCTCTTACTACCGGCTGCCTCCTACTCAATTCGACTAGGATTCCATTTATCACGCCAAAAGTACTACAGACCCTTAGCAAATGCAGCCTCCAACCTTTGTCGTCCTACCTCTCTCTCTCTCTCTATCTGTGTGCGCGCGTGTGTGTGTAAACTTAACCAACTTGCGCTTCCCCAACTTCCCACGACGTTGGATTTGAAGTTCCGTGCAATCCTTAAAGCAACACCGCTGCGATGAGATGCCGAATGAAAGGACAGGCCTCCTGTATAGCTCGTCTGTTTGCTCTTGTGTGGGTGCCAATACTGCTGCAGCTGCTGCTGCTGCTCTGCAGCTTCTACCACCACCACCACCACCACCACCACTACCACCACCACCACCACCACCACCACCACTACTACTACTGCTACTAGATTGCTTCGAATCTGGCCGCAAGCCTGTTACTGCAAGACCGCATTATTATCGCGTGTTTAACTACTGCAGCGCTGTGTCTGCACTGATGTTGGCATCTTCGTTAGTTAGTGTGCTCTAGCGTTGGCGCTACTACTTCAATGCCAGCGCAAG
>UXSR01005882.1:6162-22752 GCA_900604375.1 Mesocestoides corti
TCACACCACACCACACACTATACTACAACAGTATAGCGCGCTTTAAGTTACAAAGGTTGGTTTCATGTAGTATCTCCTCGTAAATAATGTTTACACTAACCTTTTGCAGATGCGTTTTCGTATAGCTTTTAGCATCGCATTAACTATTTTAAATCGATATAAACGAAATTCGTGATTCTATATCTTTTGCTATCTTGGCACTATGTTAATTCAAACTTTGTTTGCTCCCTAGCCGTGGGTCCCTAATGAATAATCTGTCTTTCGTATCATAGGATGGGTGGCACCTTATGCATGGCCTTTGTCGTTAAAGAGGAGCCGCTAACTTCGAGATGTTGCAGGAGAAAGCGAAACAGAAGGCGTCGTCGTAAGAATATTGTAGTCGGTAGGCCAGGTGTAGAATTTTCTAACTAAATTGTAGCATTGTCTGAAATCCAAAGTGGAGTGTTTCCTGATGGCCCCATCGCCCTGGACTGTGAGATGGTGGGAGTCGGTCCAAGACGCCAGAATGCACTAGGCAGAGTAAGCATCGTCGATTACAATGGTCGCGTTGTTTACGACGTCATAAGCAAACCCGAAGAGGAAATCACCGATTTCCGCACCCAGTGGAGTGGAATACGAGAGTCCACAATGCATAGGGCTATTCCCTTCGCACTCGTTAAGGACCAGGTGCGAATGGTAGTGAAGGTAGGTGAATTTTATTTGCGTCCTGGCTCTGTTAAAGTCTTGCTACCACTGTAATTTGGCACAGACGTATCAATAAACGTGTGTCTACCAAAATGCAGTCTTAGCAACAGCTGTGGTTTTCCATTAAATGCACAAGTATTATCGTAACTCCTCGTGCATTTGGCTTAAGTTTTTCGATTTGGGTCCAATATGCATTCTGGATATTTGCTAAACCGCAGTGTAAGTAGACTAGCACCGCGTTTACGTGAATGTTTTTGTTCTTCGTTAGGACCGCGTCGTCGTTGGACACGCGCTTAAGAATGATTTAAAGGTCTTAGGTCTTGATCATCCAGCAGACCTGAGGCGTGACACTGGTACCGCCCCCTACGCGAAACGCAAAGCAGGTCTTCCACCCAAAGGACCTATTGCCCTTCGACGTCTAGCCCACGCTCTTCTCAGTAAGTGGTCTGCGTATCCTTAAGTCAAACCGATTGTCAGCATCGTAGTATCGTAGTTAACGAGCTTTTGCACATTACGAAATCAGGGTGTGCACCATTGGGGTTGGATCTTGTTACAGTGGCTTATTTTAGGCTTGAAGATTCAAACAGCTGAGCACAGTTCGATAGAGGACGCCAGTGTAACAATGGCCATCTACAAGTTGGTTGAGAAGGAATGGGAGGAAGACATTCTGCGCCAATCAGTCAAAAATCGGCGCCGACAGCTGTGACATCTCGTTAGTGTGGCGACTACTTTGTTGAAAGTGAAGGGCTACTGGCAAGCACTGCAACCTTAAATCTACGATCTACCTGTGCCTTTCACAGAAATGGCGCTTCGCTGCCATTTCGTCTGACTCGACTTCTTCCGCCGAAACCCTACACAAATACATTTTACCGTCTATTTTGACATCCAACATCCGAACCTTGTCCATATGATGTTTCCTCAGGTCATCGCTGCAGGGGTTTCGAACGCCCTTCTGTCGATAGGACATTAGAAGCCGAAATACCAGTTTGTAGAATGAATGTGCAGGTTTATTTGTTACACATCAATAAACGGTGACATAATTACATGTAGCGGGGAGCGCAATTTTATACAGGATATGCGGGCCACAATCTTTACAAAACAACTTCACCTCTACTCCTGCTGTACAAAAGGATTTGATATCGCCTCCATGCCGTCAGCCGGACAGACAAGCTCGACAGATGGTCCCCTGGAAAGATAAAAACACAGTTTTTCATAATCAACAATGAATAAATCAAGCGAGTTGACCACGTGAAAACCTAGAAGCGACCAGGTCTCCTGGTCAATCGACTTGAGATCTTCGTTCCCCAATATACCCCTATTAACCCACTCCCATGGAACAGATAAGGGACAATTAAGGCGACTGTTGATCCTCGTATACACGAGGATACAAGGCGTGGCAAATTTTACTCTTACCGGCAAACTACTAGACCTAGTTCGCGGGAGTCCTCCGTGAGTCTCGTGTGGTCTTCAGGGTCACGGAGGTACTCGATTGTATTGTCCAAGACCATGTTTTGAAGGTTGTCACATCCCTTCAGAATGCCAGTTGCTTCGCGACCACCAGTAAACTTTACCCGTATCCGCTTGTCAAGATAGCGTGTCAAGTCAATAATAGACTCCTTCTTTGGCCTTTTTGTAGTTTGCTGTTGGTCGCCAGACATTATAATCGCTGCAAGACGCAAAAACCAGACCGATTACACCAAAAAAAAACTTATAGATAAGGCGTTAAAGATTTATTTAAAATATAAACTTCAGCGGCTGTTGATAGGGGCGAAATTGAATATAAGATAAGCAACAAGTTCTAAACGACGCCATCACACAGGAAACCCAAGCTAAATTGCATGCCTATGAAAATTTTGCGAAATTACAAATTTAAGGGAATTTAGTTGACTGCACTACCAAGTGTTGTATGCCAATTTCCTTAATGAGAATAATCAATAAGTCAGTGAAATAATATTAAGTACCTCAGTACTAGTTCAGATAGATTTGCGCTTTCGCGTAAATATCTGATTGGCTCTACGAGGTCTCCTGAGTTGTCTGCTCCAGACTGAAATCACTAATGCTCAATCGAAAATGTTGGGAGTTTAGAATGGATAGGAAGCAATCAATTAATTTTGACTGCAAGGACGCTTGCTAGATAATTTGCGCGATAACATTTCGTGCTGATGTCAACATTGATAAGGAAGTGACAATTAAGTGCAAGTCTATTTCCAAATACATGGATACCAAATCTTACCTTTATTATTATACTGAGCGCCAGACATCATCATCAACATCGTTCCCATTGTGTCAAATTTAAAAAAGCAGCATCTTTAGAACAATTTTCCCTAATATTAATATTGTAATGTAGCGCTATTAATTTTATATGCCTATCATTATTTAATTAGGTTAGAGATATGAATCCTGGTAGACTATTATAGTACTTGCCTAGTGATAAAATTAATAGAGGCCTCGAATCTACATTTGTTAACTTATGTCAAGAGTAACACAATTTCAGCTTTTAAGCATAATTAATAACTGCGGTTATTATTGTAGTGTTACACATAATCAGATATAAAACAGTGGCATATAGGAGTGGACTAATATTAATTATTAAAACCTATTTCTTGCTCAATCTTGTTAGATCCGACAACTAGAAACTCTCTACAAGATTATTAAACTGCTCACTACTTTAAACATTGCAAAGAAATTTATTTTGGATTATATTACACACGACCCTCTTTTGATGGATATTTGGCTCAAAATTATTTTGCTTATGCAGGCATTATAAATTCACAAAGTTTAATTTTTAAGCTTAAAAATGGCTATCAATGTTAATGTTTTAAAAAAATAGGATATTGCGAAATTAAAAATGGAATTGTTTTACTATCTAAGGTCACAAATTTGTAAGCGTTAACTCAAGTTGGCGTCATTCGTATAAATGAGATTGTCACCAAATTTTTGCTCTTGTTCAGCGCAAGTTAATGAAGCTAGGCAGCATTCTAGATTAATTGATACGCAGCTCCATAACTATGTTAATGAGCAATTAGTTACCACCAATGTCATTATTTTAGGTAAGTCAACTTTGTTCAATTATGAATAGGAAACGAATCTAGTGGTCGTAACACAATAGTAAACCAAGTAAGGTAACATTTTTTATCTGTTAATATTATTTTAGATCGCTAAGTGGACGCGATTTATCTGATGAAGACCGTGTTCTCTTACGACTGCCCTTTCTTGCTCAAATAGTTTTAAGTCTCAAAAAGTTATTGCGCGATTTGGGTAACTTTGAAGAAGGATTTAACTTGGAAAACACAATTGTGTGTTTTTTTTATAATTTACTTGCCTCTGTGTGTTGTGGGAATCTCCAATAATCTGTTTTTGCTTCAATGATTTAGGAAGATGCTCAACTTATATTTAGAAACGCCGATCAAATAAAACAGGGTAACTTGTCAACGAAAGTTATTGCAGCCTTAAAAAACCTTCGTCAGGATAATGCTATGCAGAGTTACCTAAAGGTGGCAACTGACCAGGCTGCTGACTCTTCGAACTAGTAACCGATCCTTAAAAATGCATATTTTAGCTTTTTTTCATCTCTCGAGCGTTTAATTCACAATAACTTTGTGCCTTCAGAAGACGATATGCTGCACATTAAATGCGGCTCATGTGGCATAGCAGAAGAAACCATTACACATGTAGGAGACTCTTTCAGGTTAGTTTAATAAATACTTATTTGCACCTCTTTTTAGATTTATCTGTGTCTTTACAAACCGCTCATCAATAAAGAAGTGGGTCCACTTTTTTGAGGAAGTGGATGCAATTATTTTTATCGCGTCCCTCGTCAACTATGATGAGCCACTGATCCACGACCCAGAAAAGGTTTGCCAACAGTTATTCTTTTAATAATTTTACGCCCATGTGACTGATAATTGCACAGCGCCGGGTTACTCGATTGTCAAAATTTCATGTTTTACCATATCCGATCTAAATTTAATTTTCTTTTCAAGGGTATTATTTTAAGAATTGCGGTAGTTTCAAAGTTTTTCACGTTCGAAACTGTGTTAATGCTGACTCACTTATGTGTTCATAGGAGTGCATTGAATTAAAATGCGTTTCAATTTTTGAAACCAAATCAATTAATGTGATTTCAGGTGTCTTTTTCCAAAGCGCAGTTTTTTTAAAAAAAAACATAAAAGCCGTACATGAGTGATTCGCCATTTCGGTCAAGTTGTCACGTTAAGCCTTTGTCCGGACCTCGAACTCTGTTACGCATCACAAAAATACTCAGATTTGCCCTCATAGCCAATGGGGAAGTTGCAGAGTAAAAATGAAAAAAAAAACGCACAAGTGCAACTTCATGACTTTCATGCTTCAATGCATAGCAGTAGTCACAGCTTGCTATCATTTTTAGTAAATGGATTACGAACTACAGTTGGGACATGTGGCTTCTATTTCACACCTATTCATGCGCGAATTTAAGTGCTGTTTGTGTAAATGCAATTATTTCCCTTATTGAGATCGGAAGCAAATCACTCATCTGTGATTCAGCAACACATGTGTTGTCAATCGTTTGAGGGTAAGACAGTGAATCATCCTAATACTTATAAGTAAAAGCTAACTATGTACGATCTTGGGTCATCCTCTTTTGTGACTTAAATCATTTATAGTGTCATGCAAATGCTGAAGGCACACAGTCAGCTCATAAGGCACTTGTTTACAATCGTGTTTTAATGGTTTCGCAAGCCGTATCAACAAGGTGTGGGACCTTGCAACGTCCTGATTCCATCTGCAAAAGTTTCTAATTTAAGCAGTTATTCTATCCTCCAAATCGGTTTAAATAACGCAAAATGAGCTGCTGCAAGTAAAATAGCGCACAAAGAGAAAAAAATAAAGAAAAACTTCTCAAGTACTACATAGAAACAAACATTCCGTCTTGAAAAACATACCTACTTTAGCATTAAATCTTCAAAATTTTGCTGTAATCTGATAGCGTTTTGCATTAATTTACTGAAACTTAAAGACGGAATATTTAAATGTGGGCTTCAAAGAAATCAGTATCAATTTCTAACTGATTTATGAGCGGTGCATAGAATAGGATTACACTTGGAATCGGCCTGTTCTGACTCATTGTCTCGGATTGCTTCTAACTTCACATTTGTAAGTTGTTAAAAGTAAACATCTAGTCAGAGTTTTTTGTCGTATCGTTGTTGCTTAGAAAGAGCATGACAAAATGACAATTCGATGGTGCAATCACAGGGAATACAACACCTAGTTTCTGCTCTAAGCAATTTTTTTCTACTTAGAGCAGTTTTCTTCTACTGATCCCAGTAAACAGTCGATTTGACTCTGTGGTTTGAGCTGATTCATCACGCCTTGACCATGATCGTTTTTGGTGTTCGTGCATAACCCAAATGATTTTCAATTGCTACTTTCCTGTGGGACATTTAAGAGGTTCCTTCAATTCTTTTGTGACCTATTTTAACCCCAATTCGCCAGCTAATTTGGATTGAACAAAGTGGGTGAACGTTGATTGGAAAATCTTCAGAACGAAATTGTTTAAACGATTTCTAGCACGTGCCTTCTGCTGCACCATCACTAACGCCTAACGTAAACTTTCCACACATCTCCTTATGCGCCTCAGCCGCCATCCTGTGTTTAGACAATTAACGATTCGTCATGCGTTAAAAAAATTGTTTTCGCAATCGGAGACGTTTCGCTTCAGGGGTCAGCTGTTAGTGATGGCTTTCAGGTCAACTAAAGCAAAAAAAGCACAAATTTCTGAATGCCTATAAACATTTTACCGAATGTCATATTCATGAATAAATATTTTCAAGACTGTGATATTACTTAACGTGTTCATGGGACTGCGAACCCTCTCTTTAAGTTGTCAATTTTACCCCTTGTAATTGTAGTTGCGTCTCCGTGATGATATGGCTTATTTCGAGTCGATTTGCAACAGCAAGTGGTTCGGCAATTGCTCTCAAATTGTTCTCATTCTCAATAAATTCGACTTGTTCACAAGAAAAATTGCTACCTCTCCACTGAAAATTTGTTTTCCGGATTACCGAGGTAAGCCAATTTTCCTTCATTTAACTCAAAATTGTAAAATTATCGTAGAGAGTTAAAAAGCCCTTGGACAAATTAAAATCTCTCACTTGCCATGCCTGTTCTCTTTCTAAATCTAGTAGCTTCGACCTAATGAAATGCGGTTAGCTGCCGTTAGTCCCTTGCACTAATCACCTATTTGCATATTCGCTCGTGTGTAATGTGACAATTTAATGCCAGTAGAGTATGCAAATCACCCTTCTTAATAACACGTCGAAGCTTCTATGGAAACTTCATCTAACACACGGCCTCCCTCTAGCATTTCTTTGTGTTTTCAACATCATTTTTTGTAATTTTTGTGAGTTTTATGCTAAATTTAAGCACGTTAGTTCATTGAAACCACAATATCAACTAGCTACTTCCGAAGAACATCGTAAAATCAACTGGTGCCAACGATGTGAGTCCTTAGTAAGTGTTTTCCCAAATCTCTTATACATGTTGAAAACCTGACATCCAACTTAAATTGTTTAGCAGACTTGCTTCTAGATGTAAACCTAGGGTAGTGGCGTGTCTGTAAACTGTTCCATCAGTTAACAAGGGTCCACAAATGACATGGGAACAGGTTTGACCCCTGATTTGCGTTGTCGAGGGACATGTGGGCCTCACTCAATAATAATAATAATGGTGTTTTGGCTACCTTAACCGCCAATAAGACGAATGAAAAGTCTGATAGGTTTTAACCAATAGGGTGGCGCGCGGTCGACTTAAAACCGTGAGGTGGTGTGCAGCGACGAATAGGTTATTCACTAGTATGAAATCATTCTGGATTTATTGATAAAACTTGACCATCTGACAACCTCCATTTACACCATCAAGTGCCGATGAATTCAGATGGTCCCAAAAAAATTGCGATATCCTAAATGTCGACCACATCGATGTGTAGGTAGTAAAAAGTTTTACCTTTGCCGATACAACCATCATATTTAAATTCTCCAAAGACGAATCGAATAAAAAAACAATCGCCGTAAAACACAGAAAAAAAATTGGTAAATTTTATTTGCAGAAATCTTAGTGTTCCAAATCTGTGCTTGGTGGAGTTTGTGCAGAAACAGGAGGCTTAATTTCATGTTTTCGGTGATGGTTAACACCGAATTCAACGTGTCCGCTTAGGTCGACAGCATTTTAACCAAAATGCAATTTTCTCGTGCTTCAAAGTACGGCTATACCGACTTTCAAACTATTCGGAAATAATCTTCCACGATGTCTGCATTACTCCGGAAGTAATTTGGTGTGCTTAGTAGCTACCGAGAGATCGACAAAACGGTCTTCGATATGCCTTCCAATGTTATTTGATCCTACTCGCTCAAGAATCGGCAGGTCTCTTGTTGTTTGTTACTGGACAAATTGTACGCAGCAATTATACATATAAAGGTCTAGTAACGTGGAGATGGTCAATTCACCGCAACCTCTATTTTCCCTACATCAAAGCGACATGGATAGCAATACGCAGGGTGGCATTCCTGATACCCCTGTCTACGCCAGAAAATTTTCTTAATTAGAAACACCAACCAAAAAATATGCATCATAAAACAATCGTGTATCTATACTTCTTCCCTTTTAAAAGAAGTGATTAACTTTATAATCTGAACACAGCGCTTAATTGCGGTAACGAGTCAGTCAAGGGCTTGTGTTGTAGACAAATCGATAAGCGTCTATTTGGCGCCAGAATATTTCAAGGGTGATGATTTAAATAAATTATCTTTAGTTTGTTTATGGTGGGTTGTGTTCGTCTAGTGACGGCAACTAAAAAGTGAAAAATGAAGGTGAATACACGAGAATTAACGGTTTAGGTAGAAGACCGCACACAGAACCCTTATTTCCAGAGTTTTTAATCAAGCTGCTTGTTGTTTAGTGTTTGTGTGTTACTGTTACAGGCTCCTCTGATCCAATGGAGGCTGCACAATTCATCCAAAAGAAATTCGAAGCCCTCAATCGGAATCCCCTTAGAACGGTCCACTCCTATATCACAAGCGTCCGGAGCAAAGATTCTGTGAAGGAGATTGTCGATGCCATCATTAATCTTACCGCGAAATCATCAAAGACATAATTGCATTAATTTAAAATTATCTCATCCGGTTGCGTTTGAAGTGGTGTCTCACGCAAAAATAACAATGAGTCCTGTGGCCAATAAAGAGAGACTGCACGCGAATTACCACTTTATTTGATGGCAGTTCGGTCAGGTGTGCATGAGTTAGACTTTGATCGCCTGAAACTTGGAACCTTTTATTGCTCCAAGCCTTATTTGACATTGTGCCAAGGGATTTTTAAGCGGGTCGGAATTAGTCCTGCTGACAAGGTTTCTTTGTTTTGAAATAGCGCAGTATAAGCTGAAATGTTTCTCCATTTTAAGAGACAACTAACCCTCGTTCTGGAGTCATTTTCTCTGTAATGACACCTCATTAAATTTACAAGCTAGACTTATGAAGCATGTTGAAATTATGAAAATAAGCAGAGCTCTTATTCGTACATCAAAAAGCTGGCGGTTGGGCAATAAATGCTTTGAACCCGAAATGTCACCGGTAGAACCACTCAGTTGCTTATTAACAAGCATTTAATTAGAAGTCTGGTAGCGGTTGATTGACGACTTATTGCTTAATAATCTCGTCCTTACGTCTAACTATTCAGATTTGGCAATCTCATAAACTGTATTTTACCCGCATTACACTTAACTTGTGATTCATATTTCGTCCGTTTTTGTTCATTTTTGGGCTAAATATTTGGGTAAAATTCAGTGCTTTCTTAATTTGTTTGTTCTTAATTTTACCTTCGCAGCAATTTCGCCCCATTTTATAGCTGTGTTATCGCGCCTTGCAATGCTATTAATATCCAATCTCCCGTTTGCCTAGTGTACTTTCTTCGACGCCAAATCACTATTTGTGTGAATGCGCTTACCTGACCTAATCCCTGCATATCAACGACATCTTCGTTGTGGATTAATATAAATTTGCTGCGAGAAAAGTTGCTTTCCATGCCCGATCAACCTTAGAATAACACACGAAACGTTGACTTGTGAAAGTAAGGAATTGCCTTAACTCGAAAATGACCAATTTTCTTCGAAAATGCAAAATTAGTTGCCTGATTTAAGCTGAACTTGGTGTTAAAACAGGCTATACTATGTTCATTCCTCTGCGTGATCACTTTTTTTTGGCCTACGTGGTCGCGTAAACTTGCTAGACGAAAATATTACTCGGTTGAGAAGCCCTAATTCAACGCCTTCATTGTGATTCGCTTGGATAATTTATGGGTTATTTTAATGATGTACCACCTACGCACCACCGTCGATGTTCTATTTTTATAAAAATCTCCTACTCGATTTACTGACTGTCTACAACTGATTAGCTTCAAAATGTCAGTTGCCGAACCCGAAGTACTTGTTTTGATGTGCTAAGGTCGTAGGGGGACCTTGATTTCTAAAAAAGTGCTCCTCATTGGGCAATTGGTAAGCTCGAAAACACAAGTGCTTGAGATGCATTAAAAGGTAATTAAACTATAATTAGGTCTAATCAACGAATCTGTGGTCCATTTCTGTTTAGTTTGCGTTCAAATTCACAGCTTCACAACCGACTGCTCCGAGAAAATCAATTTTATTGATTAACTTCGTACTGCCAAAAGTAATAAACATTGCCTTGCAGTTGAATTTGCGTTCAGTGTGTTCTTTACCTCGGTTTTTTGGGTTTTCGGACGCGTAAAATGAGTTAATGTAAATTAATTTTGGCTTAATCTAGTCGCTGGAAAGAATTAGGCTGATGAGGATACAAGTTAAGGTCACAGTTTTGTTTTAACTGTAACTATACGCAAAAAATGCTCCCATCAGTAAGTTAATTTGGGGCGCGGTAAATTCATCTTAGTAACATCGCACAGATGTTGAAAGCAATGACACTAGTCGTTTGCACTTCGGCGGAGAAAATTATCTGATTATCCACTGGCCAACTTAACCTACAATGCCCGAAAATGGTTAAACTAGTGCAAATATTTGGTTGTAGGTACAAAGATGTTCAAATTGACTAGCAGTAATCTCTGATTTCAGCTTGATAGCGCCCAAGTCGATTTAAATGTGGCCAAACCCATCAAGATAACGCTACTCACTTACTCATGTAAACTTTTTACAACCTGCCCAAACTTCTGCGTGAAGATGTTTTAGACTCATGTCAAATAGAAACTTCTAGAATCCTTTGCTTGACATCAGTCAAATTCTCATTTGTTGATGAATTTACATTCATCTCTTACTCTTGTACACTTTGACCTGGTTCCAATCAATTCCCTATTCTTGTTGTGTCACCAATTTACCAAACAGTCATTCAGGATTTTTAGAAAAACTTTTTTAATAATCTCACGCAATTAAGCCAACAGATGCTTACTTATTTGTCTAGCCGTAGTTAGCTCCCTACAGGCAATAACGTCAAAATTTTGTGTTCGCAAACAACGAGGCCATCTGACGCAGCGCTGAGTGAAACAAAGTTGATTGTTTCGCCATTAAGTCAATTATAATTACACACACAGACACATAACTTTCTGGGAATGATAGAAAAAAATGAAGATTTGTCTGAAAAGCGCTCCAACAATCATACCATTGCATCGGCCCCTATTCGGCTTTTCTGAACGAAGGTCGAGATGTTGTCGTGGAGGTAGTACTCAGATGCGAGCGGTTGTGCAAAGAGGATTATCAAAACAACTTTGTCTAGGATCGCAAGGGCTGAGCTGTCACCAGAATGCGACTGTTCCTTATTGGTCTTCCGAGGGACACTTGCATTGCGCGCTGGGCAAATTCGAGAGCCTTCAGCGTACGATCGAGGTGCTTCATTTCCGGTGACGCGGTCACTATGAGAACGCATTTAGCCTGACCTCCAAGGCATGGTTTGAGCAGATGGGTTAATTTCGAATCCCGATATGGTATCGCTAGGCCCGTTGAAGCACACTGTCCTGATTTACGTCTGAGTATCTCAAACACCCGAGCTAGGGTTACTAAGGATCGATTAATGAAACCGGTTTCCGTGTGAAGGGATCCAGTTGCGTCGATACGCTCGGCAGATTCAGAACCAGCCAAGTCGCAAAGGACCAAAGACGAGGTTCTTCGTTGACTATCGATGGTGCTAACTAAACTGAGGTGAATGCGAATAATGAGATGAGACCTCGACGACTCACTGTTGAGCCTAGTGGAACTCACTTTCCGCCGAATGTAGCCCTTCTCAATCCACTGCAAAGTCTCCTCCTCCGATGTTGCACGTTTTTCTTCGGCATTCAGGAGACGAACATCCGAACCGTTATCGCAGAGCTTTACTGGTGTAATCTGGGATGCCAACAGGTCATAGATCACCTCGTTATGGATTTCAAACATAGCGACGTTGATGTCAGTGTTCCAAATGCCCTGCAGCGGATCGCATAACGCGAACAATTCTGTCACCGCTCGTCGGCATATTCCAGGACAAGTCTTCGTCCCCTGCATTGTGTACGTTTTTCCACTGCCTGTCGGTCCGTAGGCAAGAATGCAGACGTTGTATCCGTCCACAAATGACCCAATCATCGGCCGAATTTCCTCAAATATGTCCATTTGACTGGCGCTGTCCTGGAAAACGCGATTGAATGCAAAGAATTCATCCTTTGCTGTGTAGGCTTGTGGTTGATTGAACCCCAGCTGGCGTCGATAGGCGAGGGTAGCAGGGTTGGACTTTCCGCACACAAATATTTTGTCCATGGCGCAAAACTCAAACGGAGAATCGCCCTCGTCGTCATGCTCTTGAGGTGGCCTGAAGCGGCTTATTACGCGTATGTTGCCATTCACCTCCTGCAGTTGGTTGTGCAAATCCCGTCGAGTCTCCGTCTCCGAGACATAGAGCAGCTGCAGTCTCTGATGATCGAACTGCAGATTCTCATAGGCCTCCCTCAATTGACTGTATTCTGCATTCTTTTTCGCCGCCGTCTTGCTTCCAGCCTCGGCTATTGCCAACTGGTTCCTTAGGTTGGAGTTCTCTGCCGAAATCTTGTCGGTGCGAACCCTCTGGTTGGCCAACTCTGTGCGAGCACGATCTAGATCCAGTTTAAGTTGAGTGTTTAAGAGGGTGACGCACTCGCGTTCTTTGACGTTCTCAGCAAAACACGCTTCAAGCTGCTGGTTGGCAGCCTTAAGATTCTCGTTGTCGCACGCGAGACGCTTCATTTCAAGCGCAGTATTCTCTAAAGCCAACTCGGTGTGTGCGTGGCCTTCCAATTTCTTCTGAAGTTTGCAGCTCAGCTGCATCAATGCCTTGATCTGAGCCTCCTTGTTATCGCGTTCAGCTAGCACACTTCGATACTTCTTGTTCAATTCTAAATTTTCTGCAACGCACCCCTCAGAATAGTCCTTCAAAGCCTGGTGCTTCTGCTGTAGGAAGCAGTGACTCTGCGTAAGTGTCTCGATTTGTTGTTGAAGGTTCTTCCTCTGGAGCATCAGCAGCTGCATCACACGCACCATCTTCAGCCTGTGCTCTGCTTCGGCTTCAGCTTTGCACTTCTTCGCGGGATCCAAGTCTCGAATCTGCTTCATGGAATGAAGAAGCTTTCGCATGACGCACTCCATCACCGTCTGTTTCGTTTTAAGCACCTTCATGTGATTGGCAGTGCTAACTGGTTTCGAAGCAAGCGAATCTCCCCCTCCTGGCTCACCAGCTGCAACGTGGCTTTTCAGTATGGCTTCGACAGCCTCCTCAGCTCCCTCGCCTTCTTCCACCGCATTCTGGTCGGAGAGTTCCTTCAGCGCCTTCGGCAACATATAGGGCTGTGAGTCCACTGGAGGCGAGATGTAAGGGGGCGGCGGTATCGATTGATTTGGGAACTGGTTTGAAACTGGTAGCACGTTTCCGATTTGCTGGTTATTAAAGCAATTAGAGATGGGAGGATTCATAGATGGAGCAGGATGTACTGCAGTCTGAATCTCGCCGAAATATGGGTACGCATTCTCTACCGGGGTTGCGTAGTTCAAATTAGGCTGCGGTTGATAAACTGTTTGTACGCCAGAATCAAGCGATGTGCGTAGACTGTGTGGATGAGGGTCCAGGTGGATATGTGATCCCTGGGGATCTGAACCGCAGTTGGTCATTTGCTTGTTCGGGGAACCATCGGCTTGGTGAACACCGCCCAGTCCTCCAGCCAACTTGCTAACTACTGGCAGGATCCTTGCTTCTGCTGAACTAGATACCTGGGTCATCGTTGCCTTGGCGAATTCGGGTCTCAGATTTATAGTGACTGATTTGCGAGTCGGTGGCTGCTTCGCTGACGAAATTTGTATATGGGACGTAGTAGAAGACCTGGGTGGGGGTGCTGGTGATGAATTTTTCGACACCGTGGAATCTTGGGACGATGGTGACAATTGAGCATTTTGCGTCGCTTGGAGAGAGTTGTGTGGAACAACCAGAGCAACGAACTGTTGGTTTGTCTTGGGCTGCGTTCGTGATATTGGCTGGCACTTGACTTGTGGCTGTGGAGGTTGCGCCATTGAAGATTGCTGTTGCTGCTGTAGAACCACTGGTGGATTTCGAGGTGGTGACAACGAAGACTGCAGCTGTTCTTGTCCTGGCATTCCAGTAAGATTATATTGTGGAATGTATGAATTAAACACGTTGGGATTATTTTGCGCCATCACGGATTCCTGTGGCTGATGTAAAACTGTCTGTGATCCCTCACCGGTAATATTTTGACAAAACTGCATGTTTTGATCGGATAGCTGGTTCTCTTAACGATGTTTTCTTCTCGTTTTGGTTGTCAAATCATAGCACGCCACAAATTGTGTCTCGCGCTTCGTGCACTCATTCAATGCCTGCAAATTCACGTTTTAGTCGCTGTGATCAATAAGCCACGTGGCACGAATTTTAAGACCGATTTAAATAAGGCGCCGGTTCAAACGAGGCGGGTTATAATGCGTAAAATTGGTCTTTGTGGAAAAATTAGGCTATCAGTTTGATTTTACTAAATTTTAGTTTACCTGCTCAATCAGCGGCGCTACAGAAATGCCAGCGAGCAGATACAACCGAGTAGATGGTCGTTAATGGGTTTCGCATAGAGTAAATCTCCTGTGTTTACACTGGAATTCAATAAATTCACACCCACTCTCAGTTGCCGAGATGAAGCACTAGTTTTATTGCCAAACAGGGAAATGCAAGTACTCATTAAAGTCGTGTAAGCAGACATCCGGAGCAGAGGATTCTGGGATTTCTCTGTCGAACCTACCAATTTATTAATCTCCAAGTCAACGCTTTAGAGCATGTTCAGGCCTAAAATACAGATGGTTTAAAATGCAAATTTCTGGTTATCTTGGCAATTCGTTGTCGTGGTTACAAACAGAGATTAAGCATGTCACTCAGGCTGCTCATGAAAATGTTTTGTAGATTGAAGAACTTACATTCCATTTACATGCAAAATTGCCGCCAAAACACGATAAAACGTCGTTCAAAAACTGACGGATTGTGTTATACTAGAAACCACTTGAACTGTCAAGGTTACAAAGATGCCACAAACTGATATAAGCTAAGAGGGAGATAGATAGAGCCTCATTCTAATTCCAGGAAATCGATTCGGCATATTGTTTGACTTTCCTGGCAGTGGTAAACAGTCTGTCACTTGCCCACAAATTTGCCCATGCGTTGATGTTTGGCAGTGTCCAAAGGTCAAAGGACAACTGTTTTCATTAATATAAACGTATAAAACTACAGAAAGGAAGGTGTGGATGTGCGTCGCGGAGAGTAGTTTAGTGGCGGATTGCACTGGAATGACTGTGTTAAGAAAAAAGAGCTGTTTGAGAAAGTTTTAGACTACCTGACCTGGAACAACCTCAACAGAACCGACAAGCACAATCAGTCAAACGTTTAGCATACACACTTGAGCCGATCATTTCATCACCACTCAATCAACGATTGTGAGAATACACATTGTCACATTTGTGCGGGACAATTTACCTAACCTCGCAACTGATCTCTAAATAACACTATACCTGGTTCGTTCGTCTTGATGAAATAACCCACCTTCCAGCTAGGATTGGCCCTTCTGTGAATTCTACCTGCCCTCTTGTTCGGGATTCAGCACCCCCAAGACTTCAACTGTCAAGCATTTCGACTCTTCCGATTTTCCACAATCGCTCGTGTTTATGTACACGAACTTTTGAATTCATATTCCCCTCATTCTTCCTATTGGTCGATTCACCTTTGGGTGTACTATTTCCTCAACGTTACATGAAGATGGGCTCAAGTGAAAGTGCACTCGACCCTTGGTTGAGACAGTGGATGCTATCTGCACGGAGTCATGTCCTGCACTAACATGAGAAGACGATGACACTTGGGTGTTGTGTCTAAGTACTGGTATGGGACGACTAATACGGGAATCGATTAATTGCGCTCGGGGTACTGAATTTATGTTCGGATAATCGTAACGCTCCACGTGGAAAGATCTGTGCAAACCATTCTTGTGCATTTTAACAAAGACGATGTCTGTAATGACGTGCAAATCATTTCACCGATGTTGGTAAAACTTAAATCACGATGCAGTGGTTCTTCACAAGCGATGACCAATCATAAAGCTCAAAATTCAACGCATGCTGTGTTCTTAAACATTACAAGGTTCCCCATCTAAGTCATGGAAGGAAGTCACTTGCAGAGCGAGTGATTTCACCGGCTAAAGACCAAGAAAACAAGCGACAACTTAATCTAAAAACGACACTGAACACGAACCAGGTTATGTGCCAATTCAAAAGGTGATGGACACGCATAACCACCCAATCAAAGATGCATCAGCGGGCCTTTGAGTAAAAGCATCTCCAGATGGGTCCAGATCATTCTGACTGGCGTCGCTAACTCACCACCA
>UXSR01005883.1:0-15126 GCA_900604375.1 Mesocestoides corti
CTTACCACAAGATGCTGTCCAATTCCTGCCACATGCCTGTAGGTGGACAGTGAGAAGGAAACCGTGGGGATTCGTGACACGTGCAGTGGAATGTAGTCTTGTTGTGACGTGTGTCTGGTAGCAGTGAAACCACACCAGCTGCGTCCACAAATCAATCTGGCTGTTGTAACCATGTGACCTAATCAAACTGACGTTCGTGTGTGTGCATGAATTCAGTTTGGCAATTAACACTCACGCTTAATCACACTTCACACTAAATAGAATTTTTCGCAGATACTCAGCGATCACGCGTGAGTGAAGCCTGTTGCGTGATCTCTCATTGCATTGATAACTGTTATCTGTCTTCAGTCATCGAATCACTCATGATCACTTACATACATGCATGAATGGCTCGACGCTTTTGCCATCCTGCTTGCCTTCTCTCCTCTCTCCTTTCCTGCTTACGGATTGGTAACATTCACGAACGACCAGCTCCAACGAGGACCATCGTCGACACCTCCATCTCGTTCTTGAACAATGTGACGGGTCACCTTCCCGACTACTTCAGCACATGCGCCAGCTGACTTGAGCAAGCAACGTAGGTGACTGTGTTTTACGCCAGTTGTAGTCTAAATATCACCTGATAACTCATTATGTGATGGTATCTGCAATATGGCGACTTGACACCTGTGTGTGTAAATGCCCAAGGAGCCACATTCATGCTTTCGAGTCATCCAATTTGCCATCGGCATACAAGGGGGCCATCAGTTAGGGCGACGACTGGCCTGGGCACGTAATCTAGTCGCCTATTTTGTGTACCTAACACCGTACACGGTCTAGAAGTTTTGATTGACACTGGTGCCGAAGTTGGCGTAATACCGTCAACACCTCACAAACGTCAAATCAAAGACTTGATCGTCAACTTCGGGTCACTAACAACTTGCTCATTGCGACATATGTTCCAAAGCTGCATTATTTCTATCTACACCTAAGGTAGCAATCTTACTTTATTTCTACAGGTGCTAATATATTCAACGGCATATACTTGCTGCCGATTTCCTTTCCATGTCGATTTACTGATTGATGTGACAAAAGGCAAGCTCACTGACTCAAATGCAGCACTACCCGTATGCGATGCGCCTGCTTCAATACATTTGGTTGGACTCCAAATGTCAATGCCCGAATTTAACAGGTTTGAACAACTATTAAAGTATTTCTCTGAAATGATCAAAGTGATCTATAGCACTACAAGCCTACTTATAAAGTCAGTTAATTTATCGTGAAATGAGGTCAGCCAACATGCACTGATACACTCAGACCAACCGAGGAAAAGTTTGAGCAGTCTTGGCATAATTCGTTCTATCCACAGGCCATCAGTGACCCCTTTACACAAGGCACCTAGGAAACCAGATCACTGGAGACGCCGCGCTGAATACTAAACTGTGAATATTGCCACAGTTTCTGGCTGGTACGGTATTCCTCGTATCCACGAGGTTTCCATGTTAAAGTGTTGCAGTGTTAAAGTTCATTGCGTATTTGGTTCACCCTTAGATGCCTGTGCCCTGGACGACCTTCCCAAAAATCTTGTTAATCCTTCTTTGGGCTATTCGATTTGTAGAGCCTCATTGGCCAGTTTCTGTGTGGTCCTGACTCTGCCATTGTCTGTATTAATGAATTGTATTGTCTTGAAGAACCAATGAAGAAAGGCGACGAGAATTATGAGATGCAGATAATGTGCAGTTCAAGTAATAACTTGATTCCTTTTTTTTGCTAGAACTTCATTTCACTCTACATCTCCATGTATCAGGCTAGTTTCATTGCGCGCTTTTTGCTGTTTTATCTCTGACACCTTGGGACGACGCCAAACCTGAGCAATCACTATTCAAGCGATTTTTAGGAATTTACTTCATGAAACTCTGTCCGCTCAAGGATTGATGTTTGGCGACTTTTGCCACATCTATCAGTAGATCGACATGGAAGCGAAATCAACACCAAGTATTTGCCGGTGAATGTTAACCCCTGTAGAAATTAAATGACATTGCTTGAAGCCATAGGTTGGCTGCATGGAAACTTACAAACACATGTCTTGTCGCCATAGAGACGATGATACCAACCTGCATCAGTGCGCTTCTTGGCCTGACTTGGTTGGCTGTAAAGTGAAGCTGGGTTTGTGCAAGATGTTGCTGTATAAAAAATAAATCCTCTATTCTCAGTGCGACGGTGGGTACATTTTCGTGCAACCAACTTAAACACGAGTTGTTCGTGTTTGTTATAACACCTGAGTAGGTGCTTTCATTTCCCAATAAATGAAGAATCACTTTTGGGTTTGTTTGCCTTTTCAGCAAGTTTCTCCAACGACATGACTGATCTCTTGGTCAACGTTGATGCATTCGTGCGTGTAGAATTTAATTTTGCCCATGATTGTAACCGAATTGAGCTATCAAGCGTGTCATTTGAGCTGGTCGTTCATGCAAGATCAGTTGCTTTCAAATTGTCATAGATTAACACAGCTGCCACTGTTGAAGTAAGTCAGCATCAACATCTGTGGGCAATCACGTGCAACAACAAATGAGTGCTTGGCGAAATTAGCAGGCAATTATCTGATTGCAAGTGCATGCACTCACCTGAACGTCAGTTTGATTAGGATGAATGGCAAGTCCCCACAATTTCCTTCTCACTGTCCATTTACAGGCCTGTTGGAGGAATTGGAAAACATCTTGTGGTGGGTGCCCGGTGCCTTAAAAAGAGATCGCGCTCACTGCCTCAGTCTGAGTCAGAGACATTGTGGTGGTTCAGAATTCGCATTTGCCAATCAGTCAATGACTGAGCGTCACATCTGATTGGTTGGAGTTTAGCGCCGCACATTCAGGCACCACTCACTGGCTCTCGTGATTGCACATTCAAGCTGCAACACGCAGCGTATTTTCTCTCTTTTCAAAGGCAAACGCAATGGAACTGGACCCAACTGTGCTTGAAATTCTTGATTATCCACTTTTTCTACACAGAAAACCACCACACTGAAAATTCCCGTCCTCCCAGACAACGCCAAGTTGACACTGGACCACGTCAAATGCATCTTGCTGGATGTCCTCATCGACAATCATGCGGACGTTTTCAGAGCGGCCTCTGTGCTGACGGTACCGTTGTTCGGCGATGAGTTCAGCAAAGTCGAGCCATTTGAGTACGTTGTCACAGAGCCACCAGAATTGCAGAAGCCTGGAGCCAGACTCATGGCAGGCCTGCAATGCAATGAGTGCATTGAGTTGAATGACTTGTACTCTGAGTGGGGAGATGAACGAGTGCAAGCTCGGATCATTGCAAATGCCGCTTTGGTGGCTGTGCTCACGAGCCCACTTGCCGTATCGGCGTCTTCATCAAAATTTCTCTCCTGGACTCTTCAGAACTGGCCAATATCACTGTTCGTCCAGTGCACAGCTTTTAGGCCTGTTGATGGAGAGTTGCTGAAATTGATGTGGACGAAAATAAGGCGATTTTATGTTCGGTGGGAACTTGGAAAGGAGATTTTGCGAGTGATTGCGCTAAGATGCGCATGTTATTTCCACGGAGGTGATCTCCACCCACACGACCCCGTCAAGGACGAGGCATTTCGTCACATGGGTATTGGAGTGGCCTTTGCTCAGTTCAGCGCTTACAAAATGTTGATGGATTACTTGAAGAAGAAGGGCAAAACGCTTTTGGACTTGCTCAAGTTGATTCCTGCTAACTTTATTGTCAAATTCAAAGCAGCAGTTGAACATCGACGCAGTGATCTGGAGGCGTCGCCTTGCTGGTATTATTACTGCCACGCACTCAGTCCTGATTTCTATCATGAATACGCTGTCGAAGGATATCAATGCTTCAGTAGAAGATGTTGCCGGTGTTCAAATGTGGGATAAGTACAAGAAGTTATTGCGTAAGTTTGCGAAATTCGTCGTTACGGAATGGCAAGAGGCGACACCTGTGTGTACTGAGAGGCAATCCAGTGTTCGGGGATCGACATCTGCCTGAAGACGTCGCGGCCAACCAACAAGGCGCACACCCAAATCGTCCATGGAGCATACACCGCAGCGGCAGCCTTTCTGGATGTCAATGCCTCCTCAAAGAGACCGTTATCTTGATTTATTTCAAATCCAGTCATATTCCATTTTGAAAGTCCGAAATTTGTAAAACATTAAAAGCTTTTCCAACTTGATGTACATGTGGTGCTATTTAGCATAAGCCGTAGTGTGTGGTTGGGGAGGGCCGTGGTTGTTTGTCAAGAACTTGCTTTAGTAACCGTTAGTAAGTGGTGGTTTAAAAACGGGCACTGTGCCATCGCGCCAAGGTGTAAATTCCAACAGACTAACCACCAATCCATGTGATATAATCTATTTCGATTAATGGTACACCCTGCACCATGCAGTCTCGCGCACAGTTAGATTGCGTCAGTGAATCTAATTGGTTAACCAGCATGTGATGTTAGTGAAACTGTAGTAGTAGCTAAAATGAACTGAGACACTAATTGGTGCGGCTTGTTGATCCACCACAGGACCACTTACCGCTTTTTAATCCTTAGAAACATTCTCGCCTTGACGGAAACGCACATTATTTCACTTACTGCGTGGGCCCTGGGCGTAACTCACCGCAGAGATGCGTGCATTTCACCTAACCCGTCTGCAGCATTTCTAACCATGCTTCTGTTCCTTTCGAAACCACCTCCACGTGACGGCAGTCAATTAATTTAAGTTGAAACAAAATTTTACACTCTGTATTTGTATTTTAGACCGCACGTGTTTGGTTGCTCATCCAATTAGAACAAATATGGCACACTTGCCAAATGAACGAAATTGACGAAAAGTATAATTAAGGGCAGGTGAGAATGTCCGCTAGATGTAGCTGTGATAGTGGATAAGTTGGCTAGACAAATCCCATCAGCCAAACTCTGTCTCGAACGAAATGTCAACGCTCACCTAACTGGTTGCCAATTGTTTAAATTATATTTTTGAAGTGCACTGTGGAGTAGTACTTGATGATGCTTGTTGAGGTGACACTTTCACACTCATAAATTACGACTTGTGTGTGAAATGGAATGTTTGAGATTAAGGTGGTATTACGGTTTCAGAGTAATTGATAAGCAACAGTGACGTTTAGTAGGCCTGTACGCTTTCATTCGCACTAGATTACATTTTCATTGTTGCATGGACCACAGTGCATAGTAACTGGGTATTTTCAAAGTAATGCTGAATGGGGTCATTGTTAATCTGTAGCGGCGTTGGGATCTAGGAAACGGCGTACGTTATTAGCAATAGCAAACTGGAGATTCATACTTCCTGAGGGTTGATTAGACACCTGTTCTTGATTTCGACGCGTAGAACAAAGTTAGTAAGGAAGTCAGCACCAATGAGAGAGTGAGTCACGGTTGTGATAATTTAAATCCAACGAGACTGTTTTCGACGTCCAACGTCGTGCGTAAGGGATTGCTCTTCGCACTAAAAAACATGAACCACAGCACGGTACAAGTTAATGCCATGTGTAGCGCAATTATGGCCTTCCTTGTTCACCTGATTCCGTGCTTTGTTGAGCGGTCCTTCAACTCTGAGTCATCGAGGCTACACGGTGTCAATGCTATTGTAGCATAATAGTGGTGCTAAGGTAAGTGCGTTCTGTTTCAACGTCCTATTAACACACTTAATGTTCTTTGATATTGAGTGGATCTGTACTGGCAGATACGTGAGATGTGACAAATGGCCAAACAATAAGGACATATATTCCTAGATTAAATTCAGAATATGTGGCTAAACTTCCGTGGCAAATAAATCATGTGTATAGGACCTAGGCACAAATACGTCCATACCTGTTTTATTCACAAATACAGGTGTCTGGTAGTTGTGAAACCATTCCTACCAGACACACGTCACAACACGGTTACATTGCACTGCATGTGTAACAAGTCCCCACAGTTTCCTTTTCACTGTCCATTTACAGGCCTGTGGGGGGAATTGGAAAACGTCTTGTTGTGGATGCCTGGTGCCACAAACAGATTTCGCGCTCAAAGGCTCAGTCTGAGTCAGAGAGAACGTGGTGGTCCAGAATTCGCATCTGCCAATCAGCCAATGAATGAGCATCACATCTGATAGGTCAGAATTAGGCGCCACACATCCACGCACCACTCATTGGCTGTCGTGACTGTGGGTTCGAGCTATAACATGCAGTGCATTCGCTCCATTGCATAAAATAACTCTATATCGGCGAAAGCAAACGCGACGGCACGAGATATTATTGAGTTTAAAATTGATGATATTACCTTACATATTCCCAAAAGTGAAGGACCATACATCTTACCTGCTCTTTCCAAATTGAACATGCCCGAGGCGAAGAATATTTACCTTCCTTTAGAGGTCAAGCAAAAGGTGTGGTTTTGTGCAAAACTCATCGTCACGCACTGGCAAAATGAGAAAACTAAGCATTATGAGAGGCATTCCAGTGTTCAGGAATCGACATCCGCCCGGAGACGTCGCAACCGACAGACAAGGCACGCAACCAATGCGCCCGCGAAGCCTGCACCCTAGCTGCAGCTTATCTGGCTGTCACTGCCTCCTCAAAGAGACTGTTGTCTTGCTTTATTGTAAGTCCAGTCATATTCCGATTTGACGGTAAAAGATTACAAACATCATTGACTTTTCCAACGTGATTTAGATGTGTTGTTACATAGCAAAATCCGTGGTGTGTGGCAGGGGAAAGCTGTGATTGTTTGTCAAGAATTAACTTCTGAAACAACTAGTAAGAAGTGATTTCACAAGTGGGACTGCGTCATCGCTCCAAGATGTAACTTCTAGCAGACTAACCACCAATTCATGTGATCTAATCTATTTCGATTGATGGTGCACCCTCCACTATGCATTCTCGCGCACATTTAGATTGCGTCGGAGAAGCTAATTGGTCAACCAGTGCGAGAGGTTGGTGAAATTGCCATAATAGTTCAAATGAACTGAGCTACAACTTACTGCGTCTCGTTGAGTCATCACAGAACCACGTAACTCTCTTTACACTTTAGTAACAATCTCATTTTTCTGTACAAGCCCTAGTCATTAATCTCCACAAAGATGCGTGCATGTTGAATTAATCATCTGCAGCATCTCCAACCATATTCCTATTTCTTTTGAAACCAGCTACATTTGATGGCTGGCAAACGATTTTAGGTGAAACACAATCATGAGCTCCGTGGATGTTGTTTTGATCAAACGTGATTGGCTATGCCTCTGATTAGAATAAAAAATGACGGGCAGTGAAATTCAAGTTACTGTCTAGCAAGTGTGGGACAGTCTGGCATTATCCAACGAAATCTGTAGAATTGGTGGTCTTTTATCACTAACCATGTGGACATTGAGAATACACTATTTGCCAAAACTCCAATAACGTGCATGTATCGTTCAAAGCAAGCTAGACGTAGCGTCTGTCAAATGTTTTGAATGGGAATGCCAGTTAGATCTAGCGGTAATTTTGGCCCAGTTGGCTAGACAACTCCCATCAGCCACATTCGTCTTCTTCTTCTTCTTCTTCTTCCTGGAAAGAAGTGTTAAGGCAGACCTCAGCGGTTGCCAAGTGTTTAAATCACATGTTTGTAGTGCACCGTGGAGTAGCACTTAATGCTGCTTGTTGAGTTAACATTTTCACACTCATAAATCACAACTTGTGTGTGAAATGGAATGTTAGAGGTTAGGGTGGTATTACGATTTCAGAGTAATTGATCAGTGAGAGTGACGTTTAGTAGGCCTTCACCTTTCATTCGCACAACATGATATTTTCATTCTCGTATGGACCACAGTGCTTAGTACTTGGGTATTTTCGAAGACGGGCTGAATAGAGGTCATTGTGCATCTGTAGCGTTGGAATCTAGGAAAGGGCCGACGTTGTTAGCAATAGGTAGCTGGAGGTTCATAATTGCTGAGGGTCGATTCGACGGCTGTCCTCGACTTCGACGAGTAAGTCAAAGTGATTAAGGAAGTCAGCACCAATGAGAGAGTGAGTCACGGTTGTGGTAATGAAAATCAAACGAAAGTGTTGTAGACGTCCAAGGTAGTGCGGAAGGACGTTTTGTCTGCACTGCGAAAACATGAACCATTTCTAGTTGAGAAGATCAAACTGTGGTTTAAGGCTCGTTTTTCGATAGGACCAGGGGGCATGACGAATAAGTCGGCTTCCACATTCCATCGATAATCGCTTGCACCATGTCGAATGACAATAAAAAGACACTGATTTGAGCGCCGTTGTTGGCATAATCTGCACACCAAAGTAATATTTTATGAGTGTGAAAGCGTCATTTCAACAAGCGGCATCGAGAGCTGTTTCACTGTGTACAGTGAGGATGTGGTTTCAACACTTGGCAATCGATAAATTCTACCCAAACACTTCTCCTTACACAGATTAAGGCTGACGAGAGTTGTCAAACGAAGTTTTCTACTATCATCAATCGACCTAGCTGACATTCTCATTGGCAATCACACCTACGTTGAATTTCACAAATTCGCTAAAATCGTTCACTTGGCAAGTGTATCATTTCAGCTCTGAGATAAAGCTACTTCCGTTTGCCTATACCGATTATCACTAGTAGTAACTGTGGCCAATCCACAAAAGTGCCTGTCAAGAACACAACACAAGTAGCTCAACTTCGTAGCGAGAAGTGGATTTCTCCAGAGCAGGGTGCATCTTGAGATGGGTCGCGTTAACAGAACAAGCAAAGTGTTATAAAAGCAGTGAAGGGAAACAATTGCCTTCACGAGGCTACTACAGCCACCATGACATGCTATCTGCAACTGGGCGGCATTTACAATACACGAATTGAAAATCCTCATTTCTAGTTATTTACAAAGTGTGCAGGCAGGAGCCGATCCCGGGGTACTGACTCCTCTCTCTCTCTCTCTGCAACTTCATTTGTCGCTTCTCGACAATCCGCAACAACGACTACCACGCACTCGCATAACTCATTTTTCTTCTTGTGTTCATTCAAAATAGACAAGCTACTAATATCGCTAAAGCGAGCATATAAATGTATGTTCCAAGAGAATGTTAAGCGCGTGGCTGCAATAGGCCTTTCGTTGACAATTCGGTCTCATTGCGTGGCAGTAGGAGTACCAACATGGCGACGCCCACAAGTCACTGCGTCGCCGTGCAACTCTTGCTTGGAAGTCAACAATGAATTTGGCTGGAATTAACTTGTTAAGATATTTGACAGAAAAGCCATTACCGAGCTCCAAGCAAGAAACTGACGTCGTTGTCGTTGGCATCGTATGGATGAAGATTACCACCAAAAAAACCACATGAATGTCACTGAGCTGTCAAACGCGATGTTAACTAACTTGGCTCCCATCGTGCACAATCTCGTCTCACATTCGTTCACATTATATTCTGCAAATCCACATCAACTGGCCAAAGAGCTGTCCACTTGATCATCTGCGGTGAAGGTGGATTCTAGGGAGTCCAGTAGAGAAATTTCGAAGAAGGCGCGATGACTGCATGTGTAGTCGTGAACACAGCCGCCAAGATGGTACGTGGCGACTAGCAAGCCTGCACAGTTAGCATTCGTGAGCGAACGCAGTGTGCAGGCGCGAGCGAACACAAATCAATCGATTTTTTTGTGAATGCACCGCTGTGGTGAGACAGCCAGCGCGCGCGTGAGAGATTTGTGTGCTTGCCCGACTCCATCAATGACTCATTCCCTTTGCTATTGGTTTTTTGTTAGCAGTCGCCTGTAACGCACGTGGACCGATACGTTACCCGATTTCACTCTACTCTACTTGAGTGGCGTGACGCCAATAAACGATCGTGTTCTCTTTCGACTCTTTGTCTTCTCTCTTCTCGCGTTGTGACCGGCTGTTATCTTCATGGATTTGTGGTAGTGCAAACTCGGCCCCCTTCAGGTATTTGCGATGACCTGAGCTTACAGTGATTCATCTCCCCACACAGAATACAAATCATTCAGTGCAATGCAAGCGCTGCATTGTAGGCCTGCCATGAGTTTGGTTCCAGCCCTTTTAATTCTGGTGGTTCACTTACTATATGCACAAACTACTCAACTTTGGTAAATCCATCCCCAAACAATAGAATTGTCACCACGGCAGCCACACCGAACAGTTCCGCATCATTATTAACGAGGACATCAAACAAGATGCATTTGACTTGACCAAAAATTAAGTCGGTGATGTCTGGGAGCACGGGATGTCTTACTGTGGGAAAAGCAGAATAGGTGTAACCAATTTTCCAAATCAAATTTACATTCGGCTTTATGCCATCACGTTTATTTTAATGTTCCTCTACATCTTTTGTCTGTGGTGGCTTGTCCTCTGTTTAACTTCTGATTTTCACATATAACCGATTGCGGTTCGACTAATTAACAACCAATAATGATGTTCGCAATTATTTCAATGTTTCAATGCAGTTAGACTCCATATTTGATGTAAACATTTGCATTTATCACAGTTTATATTTGTAACATTTGTAGTTGGTGGTTTGGAAAACACTTACCCGTTGTTAGAGCTACCGAATCGTCTTCCTATTCTTGCGAGGTTTTATACGCGCTTATATTTAACTGGCGGTGGTTACGTTGATCCTTGTCGACGTTAGGCTGCGAACACAGCAGTTTCCTGCACCCCGATGTATTGTCACATTCCGAACGCCTATCCCATGTTCGCCTCGATATTTCAAATGCAACTGGTATTTGGCATTCTGGCGAAGGTGTGTTGCTCGTGAATTCTAACCAACACTGCCTGCACATTGTCACGTTATTCCCGTGTGTTGATGAAAGCCCCTGAACCTACTGTTCATCTCTGTTGGGGATGCAGGATTCCCCCGGGATAGCTCATTTCCGATTTTTGGCAGTTTTTGCAGTAATTTCCTCTTATATCTCCTAATGCAATTTCTCTCAGGTCACGGTCACAGTTGGCTTGAAGTAGTGTACACAGTTGACAACTCACTCGCACGTGGCTGACGTGATTAGAGCTCTCAGCACGAGTTCTGGCCTTGTTCTTGTATTAGCGTGGAAAATTCGATTCTAGCGTCAACAAATAATCTGATACTGTTACACGGGGTGCTTTCTCTTTGTTACGGGCAAATGTGACAGTCTCGTCAAAGGCTTTTAGAATGTGAGATAGGACTGTAGCTTGTGCAAATGTTGTATTTTGTGAACCAAGATTCGAGTGCAAGAAGGATCTAAGAATGGAAGTGGAGGCGATGCGTTGATGTAATAACACTCAAAGATGATCTGATGGTGTGAGCGAACGATTGAATTGACAGCAGAGTGGTAATCAAGTGTACATGGCTATGTCGACAAACAAGTCATTGGGAATGCTGATATCCCCAACACACATTACGGGCGTACAAACCAAGTTAACTGATGTATCGCCTTACGTAGCCGTGACAAGTTGACACAATCCCAAATGTGCTGTGCTGCGACATGTGTTTGTGCGGACCATGATGCAAATCAGGATTGTCCAGTGTCAGTAATGCTAGGTGTTTGGCAAATTGCCGAAAATTGGTGAGGTCAACGGTTGTACTTAGGCGTTATATTAAATGATTTTGTGGATGGATTAGACATCAACAGTAAAAGTCAAGTTTATTGAAGCAAACCTGCGAGCGAAGTCAATGAACAGGCAAATTGAGACGGTGTTGAGTAGAGACAGTTCGCTCCCACCTGGTTACCGATCTAAAAATCATTTGCACAGAAATTGTAGTGATTTGCTGGGATACTCTGAAATCAAGCTGTTCAATTTCAGTACTGGAACCCAAGAACCACAACTGAAATGCGCATTATCTAGCCAAGTGTCAGGAGATTTTTCGCGTTAATGAAAGCCAACCTTACAAGTCTAAAATTCTCCAACAGCTCTCATGTTTCCTTGGAAACCAACCGCAGGTTTTGGCTGAATCGATCACTGAGAAATCACAGAGAGATCATTTGTCCAGAGATCCACCTTAACTGAACCCTCATCACTTTACGACTTGCTACCCAGTGCCTGTTACTACATCAGCAAGCCAGTCGAACTACGCATTATCTGCATCTCTTAACTCTTGTCGCATTTCTTTATTGGTGCATCGGGCAGTATTTCTCAACAGCAAATTGGCAACGGTGTACAAGGAATGAAATTCATGACCTGGGTAGATGCCTTCCACAACAAAACGTGATTGGTTATGCTTTTAATTCGGACAAAAATGACATGCTTCCTCAAAATGAATCTGTCGACACGTGAAATTTTAACACAAATGGGAAAGTCAGCTAGATGTGGGGATGATGGCGGTGCAGTTGGTCGGTCAGTTGTCCTCAGCCACATTCTCTTTAGAGAAAGTAGAGACTAAACAGACTTCAGTGGTTGCCACATGTACAAACCACATCTGTGAAGTAACTTGTGGAATGGCACTTGATGTTGCTTTTTGAGATGACATTTTCACTCTTGCAATATTCTAACTTGGGTGTCGTATTTCTAACAACGATTGTTCTGGCACCACTTCAACAACGATGAGCCAAGTATCAAATAGCACAAGCCGTAGTGTTTTTGCTTAACACCACCTCACGACCCTCTGCTTAGCAAGCCTCGTACACCTGATGAGAGCCTGAGGAGAGACAAGAGAGCGCCAGCAAGTGCGTCCGTGTGCGTGTGATGATGATTGAGCGCAAGTTCGGCATTGTCTGTCCTGGCGACTAAAAAATCATCAATACAGACAATCGACATGAACACCGTTTAAGAACAAGGAAAACTCGTGGATGCGAGGAATACGGTACTCGTCAGAAACTGTGGCATTATTCAGAGTTTTGTATTCGAGGGTTTGAATGTGGCTCCTTGGGTATTTGCAAACACACACGTATCAAGTCGCACATCCAAGATATCATCGCATAATGGGTTTGTAGGAGACATTTGGACTATAACTGGCGCAAAACGCAGTCATCGACACTGGTTGCTCCAGTCAGGTTTTGCGTGTGCTGAGGTAGTCGGGATGGTGATCAGTCACATAGTTCAACAACTAGATGTAGGTGTCGACGATAATCATCGCTGGAGCTGGTCGTTCTTGCAAGTTAACAATCCGTAAGAAGGAAACGAGAGAGGAGAGAAGTCAAGCAGGATGGCGACAGCGTCGCGCCATTCATGAATGTCTGTATGTCATCATGAGTGATTCGATGACTGACGACAGATAACAGTTATCAATGCAATGAGAGATCACGCAACAGACTTCACTCACGCGCGATCACTGAGTATCTGCGAAAAATTCTATTTGGTGTGAAGAGTGATTAGGCGCGAGTGTTAATTACCAAATCGAATTCATGCACCACACGAACGTCAGTTTGATTAGGTCACATGGTTACAACAGCCAGATGGATTAGGGGAAGCAGCTGGTGTGGTTTCACTGCTACCAGACACACGTCACAACACGGTTACATTTCACTGCAAGTCCAACAAATCCCCACGGTTTCCTTTCCACGGTCTATTTACAGGCATGTGGCAGGAATTGGAGAGCATCCTGTGGTGGATGCCCGGTGCCACAAACAGAGTTCACTCTCACTGGCTCAGTCTGAGTAAGCGAGATCGTGGTCGTCCAGAACTCGCATCTGCCAATCAGGTCAGAGGTAGGCGCCGCACTACCAATCATCACTCACTGGCTGTCGTGACTGTTAATTCGAGCTATATCATACTGCGTATTGCCTGTCCTGCATTAGAAAACGAAATATCGTCGAAGACAAACACGATGGCACGAGATGTTTCTGAATATAAAATGCCTATTTCGCTTCTAGCTCTACTAAGAGGCGAACGACCATACAGCTATACTGAGCTTGCTACATTGAAAATTCCCGTGCTCCCAGACGACACCAAATTGACACTGGACCAAGTCAAATGCATCTTAGTGGATGTCATCATCAACAATCATGCGGACGTCTTCAGAGCGGCCTCTGTGCTGACGGTGCCGTTGTTTGGTGATGAGTTCAGCAAAGTCGAGCCATTTGAGTACGTTGTCACAGAGCCACCAGAATTGCAGAAGGCTGGAACCAGACTCATGGAAGGACTAGAATGCAATGAGTGCATTGCATTGAATGACTTGTACTTTGAGTGGGGAGATGAACGAGTGCAAGCTCAGATCATCGCAAATACCGCTTTGTTGGCTGCGCTCACGAGCCCGTATGCAGTAACCGCGCCTTCGTTGAAATTTCCATCCTGGACTCCCCAGAACTGGCCAATGTCGAGGATCGTCAAGTGCAAACCTTTTGAGCCTGTTGACGGGGAATTGCTGAAATTGATGTGGAAGAAAATAAACCGAGATTATGTTTCGTGGAAACTGGGAGAGGTGGTTTCTCGTGTGATTGCCCAGAGATGTGTATGTTATTTCCAGAGACGTGATCTTCATCCACATGACGCTGTCAGGGACGAGGCCTTTTGTTGCATGAATATGGGAGTGTTCTTCGCGCAGTTCAGCGCTTACAGCACGTTGATGGATTTCTTGAATTCGAAGGGCAAAACGCTTTCGGACTTGCACGAGTTGCTTCCTGCTCCTTTTATTGCCGACTTTAAAGCAGCAGTTGAACGTCGACGCATTGATCTGGAAGCGTCGCCTTGCTGGTATCCCTACTGCCACGCACTGAAAATAGGTTTCGTTCGTGAATTTTCATTTCGCAATTGTCCAGATATTGCCTATTTTGGCATAGCTCTTAAGGCTCTGTGGAGGGATGTGAATGCTACCGTAGGAGATGTTCCTGGTGTTTACCTATCGGAAGAGGTCAAGAGGCAATTGTGCGAATACGCGAAAATTGTCGTTAGGGGATGGCAAGCTGCAGCACCTGTGCGTGCTGAGAGGCAATCCAGTGTTCAGGGTTCGATGTCTCCCTGGAGACGTTGCGTTTAACCGACAAGGCACGCACCCAATCCGTCCAAGTGGCACCCACCGTAGCGTCAGCTTTTCTCACTGTCACCGCCTCTTCAAACGGACCGTTGTCTCGATTTATGGTAAATCTATTCATATTACATTTTCACAATTGTTAGTTGTTCTGATCCTTGGAAGCAATTTGAAATGTACAAAACATTAAAATCGCTGTCGACTTTCCCGACATGATTTTCCGTGGTTGTGATTTGGAAGGGCCCTGGTTTAACAACGGAGACCGCGTCTTCACTTCAAGGCGTTAATTCCAACAAATTA
>UXSR01005884.1:0-11252 GCA_900604375.1 Mesocestoides corti
CACAAGCCTCGAGAAGCTTCTTTGTGCTCTCCGCCTCGTCTTTGCTGAGGTCCTTCTTCAACACGCACGGAGCAGCCTGGTCACAAAAAGCGAAAATTGATTTAGCCATAAGTAACTTGCAAAATTCCCCTTGTAGACTCGAGGGTGGGCTCTGGACATCTAAAGAAAACTCAAAAAAGTTCTAATTCGTGATCCTCATGAATGGGCAACAAAACAGGGTCATGGTTGTAGCAGCTCCTATTCGAAGTTAAGTGAATTAACAGGCAGACACTCATTAGGAAGGATCTAGTTGCCGGTTATTATCAAGTTCTGAGAAGGCCTTTGATGAAGAAATCGAAATGTAATGTTAGTTGCTGTCATTGCGCGTTTATCTTTGATAAATTTTCATCAGTTTTTTTAGGGAATGTAAGCACCTAAATAAGAATTCGAACATGTATGTTTATTGTGAACCACATCCTGGTTCTAAAATGTGATATTCTTGCACATGGAACCGCACCAGTATTTGGCTCTAGCGGCTTACTTTTGGATTACTACAGTGCATGTGTTTAATTATATTTAGAGTTAGTTAGATAGGTAATTCCGAACAGACCTTATAATCAAAAAATTATTTGGACAGTGACTTTTTGATGTTCCAGCTATTCTCACCAAATTTTTCTGTGGTACCGAGCAAATTAGTGGCCTTTTTAAGTAAAGTGCATTAAAGTTAAATAAACAAATTTTTCAGTTTGCTTGTTGTTTTTTTTTTGAAGGCCCTGTCGATGAACTTGTTAACTATTTAGTGTTATTTCGTAAATTCATCATGATGCTACTTCCCTATTTGAACTCTAGAAGATTTTAAGTGAACTCTAAATTAGTAACTACTAGACTTTTATACGTTATTAAAATAATTACCACTAGTTTTATTATGATTTTATGCAAACGATGGACTGACTCGGTATTGTAGTAACCTAGCCAACAGTTTGTAACCCGAGTACTTACGTCAGCCCACGATATTAATGCTGTCCATTGGTACCATTATGTCCTCCTCGGTCTTTCGCTCTACTCTTTGCAGACGGATACTTCAGGGAAACTTAGTTAGGATTTTTCCGGTGGTGCCACTAACTTCCAAAACTAGTGAAAAACTTTATCCACCAACGTTAAATGAAGTAGAAAAAGAGTACCCCACACATATTGTAAATATTGTGGACCAAATTGCCGCTTTGACACTGTTGGAGGTTGCAGATTTGAACGAATTGTTAGCCAAACGACTTAATATAAAGGTAAGTTCTGCGGGGTGCTGTTTCAATTGCCAAATCATTTACGAGTTTTTTAAATTGCCCTTGTCATACCTCATGCAATATTTGTGGTCATATAATCTGAATTTTCCTATACTTATTCTACTTCCCTAAGTAAGGTGATATCACCCATTATTTGTGTTAATGGTCTGATTTGAAACGCTAATGAAAAATGATCGGATTGATTTTTCAGTCGTAGTGCTTTTATACCTGTCTGGTCTCGTGCCCTCGTTATGATAAAGTACCCATTTCAGCCAAATTGAACCAAAAATTCGCTGAATGGCACTTGAACGCTGAAGCATCGTTAAAATTCTGAAGGCCTTGTTGCAGTAATCAATCTAACGGGCGTCTCTTGCGTTTGAGCAGATGTACACCAAATAGTGAAATCTGTTTATTTTTTTAAGCGGAAAAGGCGTTTACACTTTACCTGGCAGAACATAACAGAGTCCACATTTTTAGGCACCATCTCATAGCATGGCTTTCATGCCGCCTCAACCAACTGCGCAAGCCAGTAATGAGGACTCAGATCAGGCCGACCAAGCCTCTAGAAAAACCTCCTACACTCTGAATTTAGTTAAATTTGATGCAAAAAAGAAAGTGGACCTGATCAAGGAGATAAGGAACGTCGTCCCGGATCTAAATCTTGTTCAGGCAAAGAAACTTGTTGAGGCAAGTTGATACATCTTCACATTTCGTTGAGTACTGCCCCTCGTACATCGTTTTATTTTCCACAGGCGGGCCATTTTTCATTTATCATTTTGCCTCTCTGTTGTCAAACAATCCTAGTCTAAAATCACCCTGAAATCTGGTATTTTGGGCAGACACTCTCGCCTTCATGTTTCTGCACCAGCTTCTTTGCTTTCTTTCATTCGTAGTTGTTCGTTGAAGGATACAACTAAAAATCAACTAGCTGCCTGTTTCTCAGTGGCGCTACCTTGTACTAACTCCTAATAACAAGCGATACATTCTTTTCTGGATGTGCGCGTCGTTATTCGCGTTTCTAATAACTCAAAACTGGGGTCATGTGGTCACGGAAAGTCCAGGCAAACCGTGGCTGAAGTCCAAAGAGGTGAGAATCCCATTTTGAATTAATCGTGGATGAATCCGCAATGTCAACGCGTCCCCTGCACTTCGACAAATCATTTTAGCTTCGATTTCTGCATCAAAGTCCTGCTCAGAACTTGATAATAAACTGAAACTAGATCCTTCCTAATGAGTGTCTGCCTGTTAATTCACTTAACTTCGAATAGGAGCTGCTACAACCATGACCCTGTTTTGTCGCCCATTCATGAGGATCGCAAATTAGAACTTTTTTGAGTTTTCTTTAGATGTCCAGAGCCCACCCTCGAGTCTACAAGGGAAATTTTGCAAGTTACTTATGGCTGAATCTATTTTCGTTTTTTTGTGGCCAGGCTGCTCCGTGCGTGTTGAAGAAGGACCTCAGCAAAGACGAGGCGGAGAGCACAAAGAAGCTTCTCGAGGCTTGTGGAGCCAGTATCGAACTCGACTGAATGTCATCATCTTCGCCGTCATAGAAGTAGTGTCACCACCTGACCATGTAAATAATTTTGCACACGACTAGCTTCTTTTTAATCGGGGTTTTGGATCAGGTGGCATTACTTTCACAGTCGCCAAATCAAACAGAAGTACGCAACAGTGTTTTAGAGCATTGTATTTGAGTGCGCATTCCTCAGAAGTAGGTAGCCTTTCACTGTGTCCGCGGGTAGGTCCTTAATAACTCGGTACTCATCCGCGTTGGCGTACCGTAGTTTCGTGGACGGCTCCTGCAGGTTTGAGGGTAGACCACTGAGATCGGACACCTTAATACCAGGACGTAGACTCGGGGGTGCTTCAATCTGGTGGTAGAGAACAGTGCCCTCGGGCCATCGGTACTGGCACTCAGCGTTCACCAACTGACGCAGAGATCGAAGAGGCGGTTTCTTTTGACACTTGTCGGAACCTTGCTTCTTAAACTGGTATACAGGCTTGTCCATCTCTAACTAAAAGAATAAATGTTGAAGAAATCAGCTGCCCGAGCACTACTGGACCAGGTGAAACGCGTATTTTTTTTGTGTTGGTTTTTAATTGCGGTCTAAATGACAGTCTGGGTTAGGTTGTCGCAATGGAAATTTCCTTAAATTGCAACTCAATAGGTTTCGGACTGCGATTTTTTTTGACTTTATTCTTACGTAGTGCAACTTTAGTAACTTTACATCTTTAGCGCTATGCAATTGCACCCCAGGCTGTATTAGTGTCGCCGCTAAAGGCTCACCTAAAGCGCTATATACTATTGAAAGGACGTTTTGCTAAGGTGTTGACATGCTTGTAAATTGCAGCATACTCGAGAAATTTCAGCACCCCACGTTCATTGTGTGCTGCAACCTCCTGCATTTGCACACTGGCTAAGGGCAAGACGGAGTTTCTAGAAGTCGAATGATCTGTCAGATCTGTCAATGGCTATCCGGACTTATTGGATCAAGGCTATTTAACACAGGTGAGGCTTTCTGTTGGGTGCCAGAAGTGAATCAAACAATTAAAAAACCAAACCCATGATGAGCCGACTTGGTGAATGCTGAGGACCCAACAAAATACTGTTAATTTTTTCAATAAATATTTTTAATTACAAAACTTGTCGTGGAACTTAAAATATCTTAGTCCATTTGTTTCGTTAAAATTACTTGTTTGCTGCATCTATTTTGCTCCAAATGGGGGAATTCACAACTCAACAAATGAATAATAGCGATTTTACGTTTGCTCAAACGAAGAGCTGGAATAAATTCTGGAGATCGAAATTCGCAAATAGTTTAGGGCGATAAATATCCAGTTTTTAATGTTCTTACATCGAAATATTACTGATCTGACAAACGCGGGAACGTTAATGTATTTTGGCAACTTTGAACTCATTGCTGGAAATATTCCAACGTTGCATATTAATAACTAGCCTAAAAGACAGCCCTGTGGCTGCAGCGCTAAGTCCAAAATACGGTACAAAGTCAAACGTGACTGCATGCTTTAAAATGCAATTCAATAATAACTTTTATGCTTTTAATAATTTTTTTTATAAAATAGTTCAAATAACTCATTGTAGACAATATCAAGCCATCTCCCGTCGCTATGTTACCAATAGATTACATAAAAATGCAACTTTCACCATAGTTCCATTCCTATCCACATGTCACTGTAGGCATCGTCTGTTACCAAGGGAAAGGTGATTAATTGCCTCCTTATATGGGCGTCTGTGACTACATTTTGAAGATAACAAATCTAAATGTCGATCACAAGTCTGGTTTTTAACTTCATTACCTGTCTACATTATATATCGAACGTTTTCTCCCTCTGTTTACAAGTTAATTTCTTTTCTAATTAAGTTATTGACAATAATTTCTTAGCTCTCTAATTTTAATTTTGCTCGATTTCGATGTTTAATTCTGGTTTATTATAAGCATATTTTTGTGCACTTTCATGGAAAAAAATATGGTATCCAAAATCACAAAAGATATAATGCTTAAAAATAAATGTTTATCACTTTTCAAAACGAATTAACTGTGGTCTTTTTAAACTGATCAATGTTTCTATTATTGTCTCTGACCTTAGTGGGAAGTTCATGTTTGCTGCATTGTTGGCGGGGCAAATAGTAAGAACACCAAGTTACGATTTTTTGTAGGTTCAATCCAATTTTGTGGAAGTTTCTCCAGGCAAATTATTACTGAGTTTACCTCCACTGGGAAAAAACAACCACATCGTGGTCTTTCTAACAGGGCAAGCGCCTTTGCCCGCTGGTATCGGGGCAGGAGGTTGGTAGTAAAACAATCTTATTCTCAGTGCATTTCGGTTTAATTGAAAATGGCTTACCAACTTGGAGCTACCTCGGGTTCCTTTCAAATGAGCGCCCAAGTGCAATTTTTAAGGTTTCTGGTCTAAAGCCAAGTATGTTTTGTCGCCCTAGTTAATCGTTTCTAAAAGGTGCCTTAAACCAAGTCATCAATCCATTCCAAAATATAACCGGTGGTTCTTCCAATGGACTTATTACTGCACAGGTTGGTATTTCTCTCGAGCCTATGGCTGATTTGCTCGGTCAAACTCCGGCTGTTGGGAGCGCTACCGATTTGGTGAAGGTCGATGACAACATGAAGTTCACACAATTTGCGGCGCAAAACTTATTTAACTTCGCGGCTGGCTGTGCGCGGGAAGTACCAGGAACCTCCGAGGCTTATGTTCCTCTATCGTCTATACAACGGTGGTTTGAAACAATTCAGAGAAAATTGTCACTTGATCCAAACTTTTGGAAAAAATAATCACTTCGAACTTTCTCGACAAATTTGGAATATGCGGAAATAAAAAAAGTGATTTTGCTACAAGAAGCGTTTTCTGTAATTAGAATTGGGAAGGTTAAAGGTAAAACTCAAAAATTATTGTTTATATTCACAAATCGTCGTACATTTGGCTCATGTTCAGTCATCAATTTTTATATACACATGCAACAAATGTAAATTCTATTGTTTTCTAACTTTAAACTAGACCCCTTTATTAGAATGGTATTTGCCCATATCACTTGAAACATAGCTCACAGTAGTGTGGTGGTTCAATTTAACCCTTATTTGAACCATGTAGGGATGCAAGAAGATTGACATATTTTCTTGGATCACTTCGCTAAATCGTGGAGTCTATATCCTTTTTGAGATTTTCAACTGCTCCCACCAATTTTAGGCAGGTATCTGGTGATTTGTGGCTCCTCTCACGCACTGCGTTTGTTGTGTATCTGAACACGTCTTACACACGGCCTACTATCATTTGCAATCAATGTAACGGTTTTTTTCTGGTCTGGTTTCCCATTCGCAGCTATCACTCGTCTGAAGATCAGATTCAAACCAAATAAGCTACAGAAACAGCGCACACTTTATCTGCGCTCTTTATAAGATTATCAATGATGGTTCAAAACGTTCGACTTACTGCACAGCATCAACTCCATTTGTCCCTGCGCCTAACCATTTACCATCTAATAAGAATTAACCTCACAAACGGTAAATCGGAATATTCTGATGCCTGAGCTAGGTTATTTGATCTTGTTTAAAATGCTTACCACAATCTACAAATTCTTCTTCTCTCTCTGAAATCCATACTGTCTCTCGGGATAACTTAGAGTGATGTAAAGCTGACAAAACTGTGTGCCAACTGGTGTTGGAACTCACGAGTAGTATTTATTCGTCAAAAGTAAAAATGTCGAATCCATTCACCCAAAATTCTTTATCCATGCGTTTAGTAGTGAGGCACGCACCCTATTGAGCCGTCAGTACAATTAGTATGCGCTGAATTCAAGGCTGTAATGCTCAAATGTGGATTTGGAAAATGAAGTCTGAAGTAATGACATTAAAGTCAATACCAAATAGGTGCTAGTCCGAAAAGGATATGACACCGTTCCCTGATTTAGAGTGTTCTAGGTTTTTGCGTTGGTGTCAAAATGCAGTGAGTGCTAATACAGTAATTTTGCCAGCTTAAAGTGAGGATTTGTTGGTTTCATGTATTTAAGAAGGTTGTTGTAGTATAGCATATACAACATTCAGCACGTGAAATGAAACAACACACAGAGAACGCCGAATTGATATAACAGGATTTCAATCGCCACCAGAGCATATTAATCAACGCATTCCCATATTTAGGAGCTAATAAAGACATAATACGCAAAAACTAACCTTTTAGTGACTATAGTAGGAATGTGAAAAATTTTAAGAATTTTACTTAACCAATTTCAGTAAAAGGATTCGAGTAATTTGGACGTGTGACGAAAACGCCTTCAGATTGGTTGCTGAGTATACCATGAAGACAAACAGTCACATCTGCTTAAACGATGGCATTTTATCTAACCAACTACATCGGAACTGTTTCCGGATAGCCAGCTAAGAGGATTCATAGTCAGATTGAAGGGGTAGGTAATGGCAAACAATGAAATTTCTCTGACTGAGCAAAACACATTCTGGGAGAAAGAACATCAAGAGAACAACATCAGGTTTGTTCCATAATAAATTTATATACAGCAGCAAAATGATCATACGCGCTTAGAATAGTAAGTTTTATTCGCTTGCAAATTGCACCATTGAGTGGAATCCTCGTGATTTGTACTTGGCCATCACACGAATCCACATTCATCTCAACAGCCTCCTTGAATTTTTCAGCATCATCTGGAGAGGTTTCAACCTAAGGTGAATTAACTTTAAAAATAAAGTACCAAAATTGTTTTGACGCAGGCTGAAATTAATTTGACTGAACTTAGCTTTACTTTTGCCATCAACGAGATAATTAAACTTTGAGGAAATATCCCAGTCGTCAGCCAAAAATTGTTTTCTTTAATGTTCAATACATTTTCTGGTGAAAAGAGTTCATCGTTTGATGTCGCTGCGGTTACAGTAGCCGATAAATCCATCCGAGAAAAAAAACGACAAGAAACGTTACTATGGTTACGTCGACTTATACAAACTAATTTAGTTACTTAAAACAGCATCATTGCTAAGCAAACATACTTAAAACCTACATTTGAATAATTTTAAAGAGTTTTCTCTGAACTTCTGCAAACAAAAATTGATGAAAGCAAGAATATTAAATCGATTAGAGCCCTTGAAAATAGTAATCGAAAGTTTTTTTAATCGTTTGTTCTTTCTGTATCAGTTAAGTGGAGCACAGATAGTTTATAGTTTGCTTCATTATACAAGATATTTAAATAGCTAGGGATAAAATAACAATCACATCTAAGTGGATTCATAACTTGTACTAATAAATAAAAATGGTTGATCAGTAGCTGTTAGCAAAAAGTCAGCGTTGAAGCTCAACCTTCAAAATATGAGCAACTTGACGTCTTTTCGAATATTAACGAACTGAATTTTCATTCATTAATTAGCTACTAAAAAGAGGCGTGCATAAATTGCTGTTCGTATTATAAAAAATATTAACCTTTAAAATTAATCGCAAAAAAACTTCGTCCCGTGTTTTTTTTGCATTTACTGCCTCAGTAAAAGTGATAATTATAAAAGCGATTCCATGTGAAGCTAAATTATGATCAACGGAAAAATGTTGAAATTATTTAGTAACCAGAGGTAAATTTAAGTATTTAAAAAAATGCAGACGTATGTGCAGTAACATGGGTTTAAGTGTGCTGCAATCTTGTCATTATTTTGGCTTGTTTGCGATTTAAATACACTTCATAAAACAAACTTCGTTGCGATTATTTTATGAAAAAAACCCAGTAAATGAATTTTTAATCGCGAAAAAAATTAATGCTTGGCACATTTGACGATATAACTTAACGTAATTACTGCACGTCTGATATTTAATTATGTTTTACTGCATCTAAAAGCAATAGCCTTTGATTTTATTGGTACTTTGATTTTTCGTTGATGTCTGTCGTCGACCCAGCCGGTGATGGCGTCGGGCTCCAAGCACGGGGGCAAACAGTCACTGATTTTAAATCTGCTCATGTTAGAGAAGCTGATCTACCTATTTCGAAACTTTCCGACTTTTACATTGGGCGCCCTTTGGGAACTGGAAAGTTTGGGAATGTATTCTTAGCCAGAACCAGGAAAGAAAATTTCGTCTGTGCATTGAAAGTAACGTACATATAGCAAGTAACCTTTGGTAGATTCTGTTCAAGAAGCAACTTGTCCGATGTAACGTGGAACATCAATTACGCCGAGAAGTTGAGATTATGTGTCATCTGCGGCATCCACACATACTTCAATTGTATACGTACTTTCATGATAGTACGAAAATTTACCTTGTTTTGGAATACGCATACTATGGCCAAATGTACAGCCATTTGCAACGTGAAAAAAGATTTAGCGAGCGGAAAGCTGCCACAGTTAGTATTGCATTAGTTTGATTTTTTTAGTATGTGTATCAATTATGTGATGCCTTAAAGTACTGTCATGCGCGTCACGTTATTCACCGGGACATAAAGCCAGAGAACCTACTGCTCGGTTTGTACAATGAGCTCAAGCTAGCTGATTTCGGCTGGTCTGTTCATGCACCTTCACTAAGGTGAGAGATCCTGTGTTTATATTGTCACAACACCTTTCTCTGTTTATTTGATAACCGAATTTATTCGTAACGGATAAAACCGTCGATCTAGCGCCGTTCTTATTTCGTTTCCCTACTGGAGTAATATTTTATTTAATTACACTCGAGTTTCAACTGTATTAAAAACTACCATAAAAGTAGATCTAGTTAAGTGTTGTTGGGTTGATAGTTCTATTATGTTAAGTTTTAAGAGCGTACGACAAGTCATGCTATGCGCGAATTGTCTTAAAACTGCTCACATTTTAATTATTCCATTCTGTTATTCTAAAATCTTTTCTCACAGACGCAAGACAATGTGTGGAACTATTGACTATCTCCCACCAGAGATGATCCTTGGTCACCATCACAACGAACGAGTCGACCACTGGGCTGTGGGTATTCTTTGTTACGAGATGCTCAGTGGTCATCCTCCCTTCGAAAGCGATGATACTAAAGAGACCTACGCCCGCATCAGAATCGTCAAATATAGATTTCCCTCGGTGATTGGGGCTCTCGCGCAAGATCTTATCTCAAAGGTATGTTGCTACTCACAAATATGCCTGACATCAAGTTTACTTATTTACATAAGAAACCGTTTGTGCAGCCACATCCCACAGATGCACCACAGACCCCTTTTGATGTCTTTCAGATTCTTGTCCTCAACCCGGCTCATCGACTTGATCTCGATTCAATCGTGCGGCATCCCTGGGTCCAAACCTTCGCTTCCAAGGACACTTTTTTGAAATAACAGTTTTTTAACCTGCAAATTGAGTACATTTTTAGATCTTTCTACATGATTAGGTGCTTTGTAATTTGTTTCTGGAACAAAACGCCTTCGATAAATCTGAAGCAGCAAGGGTCGAGTTATAGTAATAAATACTGGGTCTACCATTAAAAATTACTAGAATGTCGTGTGTGTTTAACATCTGGCTTTGTCCTCTGCCTCGAGTTCTCTGGGCCGTAACAAATTACTAAATGGCCCACGGCACTTGACAGCTAGAGGGCTTGATATTTCCGTCAACCGGAGATGAGGACATGGGTGCCGGGGATACGCATGACCTAATGCACTTGTTTACTAATGTGAATGAGTTTGGGTCTAACTACTTTCTGTGCGTTTGTTGAGTGTTGTAAGGTAACAAGGGTCCACTCCTAGAGAGGTCAGACGGCCATTGCTCAGTTCATAACATCTCACAAACGCTGTACGTGATATTAGTGCAAACCAATCTTTACTGGAGCTAACTAATACCATCTGAGTAGAGAAATCAAGTTGTTTTAGCAAGAATCCTCCTGGTGACAGTGGACTGCTATTTCCGCTCGCGATAATGTGCATCAGAGTCGATACGCACCAGTGTTCCAAATTGACAAACGAAGAAGAGTAGTGTGTCTACCAGGAGCAGGCAAGGAAACCGAGGTTCGTGTTGTTTGTACTACGACCAATTACTTTATTTAGCACATTGAATTGGGACAACAGTTAAAAGTATCCAAAATGAAGGGACGCCTTCATGTGCCTTTTATAAATAGAGTAAGGCATTTATAGAAAAAAAATTTATGTGAGATAAAATTCGGTCATTGTGTGCCTACGAAGAAACAACGAACCAGTCAAAGGATGTTCCTTAAAATTTACGATACGACAGTGTGCGCAGATTGAACGTCATGATAGCGATCCGATGGAAAATGAATTTGCGGAAATCAGGAAGCGGACTTTACATTACGGTGGATACTTGGCGTAACGGCAAGTACATGAGCGATAAGTTCATTAATGGCCGCTTCCTTATTTTCTTCATATCGACTTCTTAACTTTTGGATTGCCTCCGCGGTAAATGCCTCAACTTTGCTTCCGGAGTCCGTATCATACTGCGAAAACTACAAAAAATAATTAGAAAAAACACGAATACCTTTTTCTCAAGTTCCTTGAGGGCAGCTTCACGTTCAGCT
>UXSR01005884.1:11821-22481 GCA_900604375.1 Mesocestoides corti
ACACATTTCACATTAGGCAATCGTTAGCTCTTTGTTTTGTTGAGTGTTTATGATACTCTTCTCATGTAACGTTAGATTTTTCTAACCTAAAATGCAGCCTCTACTTAAGTATGTTTATTTACCATCAATCCACTTTAGGTTATAATTGCGTTTTATGAGCATTTAGCCCTACATCATGGTCGAGTTTTGTGATTTGATAACTCCCAACGCAACTTTGGTTACCCATCTTCGCAATCGGAATCAGATGCTTATATTTTTCACCCTTCCGATTTATCCCCTCTCCTCTTACTCTATGCCCACTGGTCACAGTGAAAGCATTTGCGTAAACATTTTCTGTCATATGTTATTTCACCCTTTTTTAGAAATGGGAGCACTTTTAGACACACCAAGGACGGAAAAGTTCAATGAGTCTGGCGAAGGAAACAATCTTCGATATGGCCTCTCCAGCATGCAAGGGTGGCGCGTTTCCATGGAAGATGCCCACTGCGCCATAACTCAACTTCCTGGTAACCTAAAAGATTGGTCATTTTTTGCTGTATTCGATGGACACGCTGGGGCTCTCATCTCGGAAAGATGCGCTGCAGAACTTCTCAAAGTACGCTTCTTATTCCATTCCCTACCTTGAGGTTTATAATGCTAGCTAAAATCGAGGTTGCACTTTTCTTACTTCTGGGGTTCGTGCAACTTTCTTTTAATTAGCTCACTAAAATGCACTAAGGTACTAAAATCAGTAAGATGTAAACAGTAATAGCACTGTGCTAACCTACTAGAATCTATTTCTTTTGCGTTATTCTGGAGATTTATCTGTAACTCATGCTTTTCATTCTAATGGATGGCTATATATTAGCTGCTAGTTGAAAAGCTCTCTTTTTTACTCCGACCGAGGCGTAAATCGAAATGTTTTTTTTTCAACGCAACCTTGCGTTCCATGTTCAACAGGTTGTTTAGTATCTGCCACATGTGTCACGCAACTATTTAATTACGAAATTGGTAAATCGAGTAATTCACAAATGTACACGCACAAATTTTGCATTCTTTAGCGCATCGTTGATACTGATGAGTTTAAGAAGATTGACCCGGAGTTGGCTCCAAGCATCACCGAGGTACGCCAGGGCATCCGTGAGGGCTTTCTAGCGCTGGATGAAGACCTCCGTAATCTGCCGGAAATCGCGAATGGCTCAGACAAGTCGGGCTCCACCGCTGTGTGCGTCCTCATCACCCCTAACCACATCTTCTTTGTTAACTGTGGCGACTCCCGGGCAATGCTGATACGAGACGGTGAGGTTGGCTTCGCCACCACCGACCACAAGCCCGCGCACCCCACAGAAAAGGAGCGCATTCAGAATGCCGGTGGCTCCGTAATTGTCCAACGCGTCAACGGTTCATTAGCTGTCTCAAGGTTCGCTTTGTATCCGTAACCTCCTGCAATTTGTTTTAAATTGTCGCCTCTTTTTTAATTGTCAAAACTAATTCAGCCCACTTTCTACCCATCCGATTGCTTGCGAACTATGATTCTGCCCTGATGTGTTTTTGTGTGTTTCATTTCTCTCCCTACCAAATCTTGTAGAGAGTGGCACTTTGAACCTTGCATAACTACGCGTACAGAGATCGCTTAATGAGATTATCAATTATGCTAACCTGGCATGTCATGTCTTTGTGAACCGCATTCCTCCATTACTTTTATGCTCCATATTCGACTACCCATTCCTAGCCGTTGTTCCGCAATATTTCTTACAACGATCCCTCCCCTTTACACCCTCCAAGGTCTCTGGGCGACTATTCGTACAAAACCGTGCGTGGTCTGGGTCCCACACAGCAGCTCATCTCGCCAGAACCCGAAATAACCGTGATTGACAGACAAAAAGACCGCGATCAGCTGATTGTTCTAGCCTGTGACGGCGTGTGGGATGTAATGAGCAACGAGGATCTCTGCCAGGTGGTCGGTGAGCGGATGCGCTGCGTGGACGACTTGTCGCGGGTGTGCGATGAGGTCATCGACTATTGCCTCTACAGGGTGAGCGTCCATATCCATCTGTTTCTAAGGCAGCAAATCACATTGCTCCGGTAAAATAATGCATTAAGAACCAAGAGAATGCTCTTCCTCGGTGTGTGCGTAGTCACACCCGGTAGGTACTTGATCGTTCTTCTCTCAAGTGTGGGATCACTCTGAGTTACGTTAGCATCAATTTCCGCACACATACAACAAAAAACTCATGTGGGCACGTTGTCGTTCGCTCCTGTAACTTCCCACCCTTTTTCTTCCAACAAAATGTAATGGCAAGTGTAAAAAAAACGCATTTTTTTACCCTATCCAGGGAAGTTCCGACAACATGAGCATCGTCCTGGTTGCCTTTGAGCCAGCACCGAAAGTGGACGCCGAGCTCCAGGCGAGCGACAAGCGCCTTGAGCAGACAATCGAACAGATGACAAATGGTGCGTGTCGTGGGCCTGCTTTTTTTTCTTTCTGCTTTGTGTTTACATTTTCGTTGGTGTTACAATTCGTGTGTGTGTGTGTGCGTGTGTGTTCAATTCTCACTACTTCCATAGATCACCAAACTGATCAGTGGCGTTGTGAATCGTGTCCAGGACTAGGCGTTTGCAGTTAATGCAACCTTGGTGATAGGGTTTTTCTTCCAACAGTTTTCAGCCAATCCCTCATTGTCAATTTGCTTCAGGGAAGTCTCATTGGAAACCCCTCTTTATTGGTCAATCGTGTAAACACTTGTGACTTCTATGAACACACACGAATAACACAGTTCCTAGCTGTTATAATTACCCTCCGAGATCTCCGTGTAAATTTGCTCGTGTTGTGCACGATTCCTACCGTCGAGGTGTTCTGTGTTCGACGCCGACATTCCGGCTCTTACGTTCATTGGCCAAGTGTGCACTTGACCAATGGCGAGCCAACGTCACTACGTCAACCAATCGTTGTCATGTACTCTCAAATGAACCAATCAACGCGGGACAGCACCCTGCTGAATAAGACAACCTGTCTAGGTCAACTTGCACTCTGGGAATAACTAATCCTGTAGCCCAATTTTGCAAACGCCCACTCCTAGCTAATTCACACCAATTTGCAGATGGTCACATTTTTACTTGTAGAATACCTACAGAAGGGGGTCTGTCCGCAGTCAACAAAAATGGACACCCTCTTTAGCTACATTCAAGAGAACCTGCACATGACCCTGCCAGAACACGTGCTCCACTGCAAGTACGTTCGATGCTGAATTTTCTTGTGTTTTTTTTCGGTAACTCCTTGGTGCAGCAAGATGTTTGTCATCTACGTCCTCTCTTCTCTAGAGGCGGCCTTGTTCAGCGGATACTGGACTCGTATAAGGCCTCAAGTAACACCGCCACCACCACCACAAATGGTCGCTGCTCCCCAGACTCGGATACACAGTACGTGTACCTCGTAGTTGCTGTTTTCTATTCACATCTGTGCAAACAAAATCCACTTCCACCGCCACCAATAAGGTTTCTTCCATCTGCTCGCAAAATGATTGGTCGGTTTAAGGGCGATTTTACCCGCGTCTGCCGGGGTGCGTGAGGGCTGGAGGCCGCGCTCAGTGTGGGTATCTGGTGCTTTTCTATTTCATTTTCGCGCATGGCGCTACACTTGCATCGCGCTACCGCTTGATTGATAGCATAACCGTCCGTCGCATTGGACATGCGCCCACAGTGGACCGGTGGACGTGAACTGGCACAATTCATCACGTGCGTTTCGCACCGCTACGCGCCAATCACCTCCAAGCGACTTCCCCGCCTTTCCTTGCACCCGTTTCGACTCGGCAGAAGCCGGGTTCACGATGTCCGAACTCCATCCTACTGCCCTTCAACCCAAGTCAGACAGCGCTAGATGTGTGACATAACCAGCCAGATTAATCGCAAGACTTCGTCGACGTGTGTGTGTGTGTGTGTGACAAAGTCCTCTCGTGTGTGCGTCTGGTCGTGAGATTGTGTCACCTCCAACCTGTCCCACTTACAGTCTTATTTACACGTTTTCCGGTCGCGACCAGACAAAACACCAGACTGGATTTTTTCCCCACACACTACCTCCGCACTTCTGCTGTACGAGCCGCCCAATTTTTTGGCGTTTTCGTGATCGCGCAAATGATTTGTCTCTGGCTGTTCAGACACGCACGCACACACGCACACACACTCACAACTATGATTGTGCACGCTTTTAGGTTTTCGACCATTCAGCACCTGCTGGCTCCGTACCGCGCCATTCTCGACAACGCGCCCTCGGCCCTTCGAATGTCGGCACCGCCAGCTTCCGGGGAGGCTGTCATCGATGCGGACGAAACGCCTTCCTCCACCACCACCACCACCACTACCACCGAGTCCACCACGTAACTCACCTCACCGACTGTCCTCGTAAGTCACTTTTGCCGCAAATTGCACAAAAACCAGCTGACGTTTGCCGTCCAACTTTTCCATAGCAAAGAAAATTGGAATCAAGTCCGATTCTAGGTTGTCAACATCACGATTAATGGACGTTTTACCATTTTAAAGCGTTCTTCAGACTTCGGAGTAAGTGGTAATATCTAGGGTGTCAGACCTTGGCTTGCTTTGGTGATACACGACGCCTTTGCGACTTGCCAATTCTGGCTGTTTTTCTATCATTACTTTTTAACAGTAGACATCTCAATTGTTTGTTTGGTTGCTTGGAGCCAGCTCAAAGTGCACATCACCGTTTTGATCCCACCAAATCGACAGCATGAACCCATTTGGGTTTCAACTACACTTTGTAGGGGCTCATCACACGCGGATTGTGGCTATTTTCGGCAAATTATATTGAAAACGATGCGTTTTGAATCACCAATGGTGACGGGCACCCGAAGTCCGGAAGATACACGCCGCAAATTGTTGATTGGTTGGTTGTTGTCATTTAAAACAATGTCAATTGGGAGTGGCAAATCTCCTCAGCGGCATCTTTTAGCATCCAAATCTTTACCAGCTAGAAACTCCAAGATCAGTGTGCTTAAATTAACCCAAAATACCGCCAGCTTTTGTGTAGATTAGGCTCTCCCTGCTATCGATTTTGACCGCCTTATTCAAGCGCCAGTCAGTTTAAACAAACCCCTGTTGATCCAAGTGACGCCCGTTTGTTTGTCCACACGGTTAATGTAAACTTGTGACCTCATGAAGATAACGGTAGACGGTTTTTTTTTCAAATTGTCGTCAGGCATCGTCTGAGTTCTCTATCTCACTGGGACAATCATCGGTGCGATCCTGTCTCCATTCGCCCCTCTACTGTCCCTCCCACCACCATCATCTAACCCCTGCCCTCCTCCCCATCTCTCGTCCTCCTCACCGTGTCCGGTTTTGTGCGAATGCCGCCACCGCCGCCTCGCTTCCTCTCTTGTGTCTGAGGCGGTAATGTCGCCTCACCGACTCCGTTTGCGAGGCGTTTTCGGTCGGATGTCCGCTGTAACACCAACACAAGCGCGTTCTCCTCCGCCTCCACCTCCACCACCGTTACCCCCACCACCACCACCTCCCCTTCCGTTTCGCTATATGTACAGCAAACTATGCTCACCATCTGTAACCCCGTGGTTGTTTGACGTCGGTCCCCTACACTCGAGGCGGGGAACCGATCGTAAGGCGAAACAAAGTCATTCTTCATTACCACTACACACGTGCGGCGTTTTACTTTCACTGTGATGCTTTCAGCGTCTAGTAAAATCTACCCAGGCCGTTTGAAATTGCGTTTGCTGGGGACGATTCGGCCAGGTCGTGGTTGGATTGTGGCAGTGAGGCGTCTAGTCTGGACGGCGATCGGATTGAGTCCAGAATGCAGCTTGTCTGAGCTACGCCAGATGGGCAGTGTTTGAAGGCATGAGGGGATGTAGGTGTGTGCCTGTCAACTGCCTTGTCACACCAGTAAGTTGAAAACACAGCCGTAAACGATCGCTACAAAAAAACGCGTTGAATAGTGGAGTTACTCAGAAAGATGGTCGCGTGTGAAAATGTCGGTGTTTGGGTGCTCCAATAGGCACGGTGTGTGCTCGGACGCAGTCTCGATGTCGTTGAAAACGCGTGCAGTGCCACACATAATCCGACAGTTTATGTTATGAAGATGGCAAATGAAGACGACGAATCGCGTGTTAATGTCTTGCAATGTAAAAGAAATCAAAAAATAAACCAGAATCAACACAAATCTGATCTCGTAGATGCCTAGTATATTCGGTCAATCCAGCTTATCAAGAAGTACAATAGTGGTTCATTTTAGTGTGACCTTGTAGGGGTCAAATCAAGGTGAGGTTAGAAGGTCGGCTACACCGACGGAGCTACAAGTTCATCCTGTTGATTGCATTCTCCGAGGGCGACGGCGGTGGCAGCAGCAGAGAGTGCAAATTCAAAGATCGAATAAGTCGTCTTTCGTACACACTGTGGTTTCTAATTGTTGTTGTCGGGGTTCGCGATCCGAAGGTCACCCGCCATCGTCGAATCAGGTGAGGCACGCAGCTGGTGGGCTATCAGCAGAGTGTGCATGCGTGGCAAACCTCGGATCTCTGCTGAAACCACCAACAATCGTCCATATGTGGACGTCATAGGTGATTAAGGCGCCACGCCAATTCAACTAACCGCCTTCAGTGTAATCAGTGGTGACGTGGCTAGCGTGGGGCAGTGTGAAAATGCGTTTTAGTGCCTCTGATATCCAATTACAACGAAAAACAACACGATACATAATGTTCCTCGAGCTTTCTCACTAGCAAACGCGCAGAGAATACGTACACGTGCTCGAGTGCGTGGGCGGGTGTGTGTGACGCGCACGGCATTTCGTCACATTCCGATTGCGCTCCTGCATCTTGTTCCTCGTCACCGCTTTCAATGCACCTGAGCATGAGTCGATGCGAGAGGGAATCAGCTTCTCACAAAAACGTATTTTATCACCCACGGGAAGTTGAGTGGAGAGATCGTCAGTCAGTAACATTGGAGGTACTCGGGTGAACCAGCCATCCTCCAGCATTACCTGAATCGACGAATCGACATGTTCACGCATTGCGTCGAGAAATATATCCATTTAATTGTCCTTTGACATACCCCTCACTCACTGCTAATTCGCAAATGCACCACTACGGAAGGCGTTCGGTTTTAAGAGTTGCGGTGTTAGACAAATGCAAACCGTAATTCACCGTCTCAGTCAAGTGCCAGTAAACCAGTTTAAACCAACCTCTGTTGACCGAAACGACACACAGCTGTTTGGCCAAAATAATAGCATAAATTTGCCACTTCATCATGTTAACATCATCGCCAAGTCGAAATTGTGGTGACGAGTTTAAAAGGAGGCCGTATGGTGTGAGTTCAACACTAGAATCATTCTAACTTGCACCAAATTCAGACGCCTCGGCTTCTGCTGCAATTAGTGTCCAACCTTACGACTGGGGTCTGATGTCAGAAGGCTTGAGGTGTGTGTGTGTGTGTGCTTAGGATGTCTAAAGTTGGTAGCTTGTTTAATTACAACAAACATTTGGGCAATGTGGAAATTAAAGGCACATGTCAATGAAGAGTGGGTGGGTAGGATGACGCCCATTCGAGACGGCTGTTGTCCTCACCTTCAACCAATTGGATCCACGCATCGTTTCAGCAAGGTTGCCGCCACCTGTGCATGCTTTCCTCTATTCTGCGTTGGTCCCCGTTGAACAAATAAAAATAACCTTTTTACAAATCAGCCTCCACGATGGAGCATTTACGGTTAGCTATGCGCTCAAGCGCGACAATCAGGTGTTTGAAAAAAAGGGGGTAGAAGTCACGAGATGTGGAAAAATGTAGTGACGAAATGTCGAGGTGTGCGATGAGGCGATGTGGAGCATTGTTGATGAGAGAGGCGCGTGAACAACAAAATGTGACTAACAGTAAACGGTGTACTCTTTGATATTGTTCCACCCACAGCATGCATTTCACAAGGCTCTTGGGCGAGGTTTGAATTGGGGTGGTGGCGCACAGTGACGACGCGTCGTCTCACTATTTTCGTCGACGAGCTTGTGGTGTTGACGAACACGAAGGTCCGTGGACAGCATGCCAAGTTCTGTGTAACGTTACATCTAGGTAGCAGCTGGAACAACAAAATGCGCCTGAATACGGTGTCGACGCTAGGTGTTTGTTGGTTGACTGGTTGAAGCACAGTTGGGAGGACGTCTGCTTAGAACTGGTACTTCTGTCGGTAGTAGAGAGAAGACAGATGGAACTGCACTGGACCCCATTCCAATCGACAAGTCCAGATCTGCTGAGCACCGCTTGAACACTCGTGGACGTCCATAACTCGAAGGTGCACCAGCCGAAGACAAGGATAGCGATGCGGTGCAGACCAATCGGAACCACTGCTCACCCATCGATGTTCCATGGGTCTTTGAATGATGTCAGGGTGCCGAATGTGTGCTCTCGGACACACACGAACATGTGCAACTTCCTGTCCAATTACTTCGCATATATTTCCACTTAATTTCGCAAACAACGACAGTTCGAGACAACTGTGTGCCTGGTATTTCACCACTTTAATCTGGATTTAAACGGGAGGTTTTGCGAATTTCAACTCAGGATCCTGTGAACTCATTTCATTGACAAGCAGATCCGAGGCGTAGATGCCCAACTCCAACATTCCTGCCTTTCCCTTGTGCCGGGATGACGCGGGCGCTTGCGGGTTGGCGTTTGCGAATCTGTCGATGTTTCTTGCGCCCTGCTGTGCTTTACCAGTACGCAGCAAAGTTCAAAACGCGTGTTCAGGTGAACTGGAGCAAGCACTGGCCATTCATTATCTGACAACCCTGGTTTTTGGCCTAGGAAGCACGTGAAAACATCACGTGCCGACTTGCGTATTTCAGTTTTTTCCGTTGTTAGTCGGGATGGTGATTTCCATTATTCCTTAATGAGTTTTCGCGAAATGTTCTAATCCGCCACACTTTAGGTTGAGAGAAATTGAATTTAGTAGGTCTAATTATCACACAAATTTCAGGAAACAAATGTTTGATACTAATTTTAGTGAGTGGCGGTTGTCAGACTGGTCACTTTTGCACCATTCCACAGGAAGAAATCACAGTTTCGTGTCAGGTGAGCGTGGTAGCCATTTCAGCAGCATCTCCCAGACAGTTTCTGGTTGAGATGTTCTAGAAGGATCGCTATTTCAGTGTGGTGTAGCCTTGTCTTGTTGAATGTTGAACTGAGGATGTTCGTTCGATCAAATTTTGACAGTTAGCTCAGCAGAATTTTGGAAAGAATGTAACTTTTCATTGAAAATAAGACGAATTTCGAAGGTCAAATATGAAAAATCGCCAGAAGTAAAAATCCGCAACCAATTTTAGCAAAAATTAGGGATTCTAGAAAGTCCTCTAAATGTTTTGAATAATCCCATTTGCCGCGCACACTCTTTCCAGCCAATGGGGAGTCGTTTAGTCACCCAATTAAGTGTGCACGCCAGCCAATCGGATTCGTACTACGCAGGATGCTTTTTAGTTAACAAAATCCCCATTTACAAGTTTTAGGCATAAACTACTGGCCATTGTGACACTCAAAGTTTTCACCGTCTTGCAAATTTGGATGCGCAATGTCGTTTTGTGATCGATTAAGCACCTCCGTGTGGTGGAGATTAATTGGCTTACCGCAGACTTTTAGAGCAATTTGACAGTGGGAGATCACGTCGTGGACTACATGTTTGAAGAGTCGGACATCTTAACAAGATGACACTAACACTCGGACGTTAATGGCTTCTGCAATTTTTAAAATTGTCATTAAAGACGGGCTCCACTTCGTACGTACATAGCCCAAAAGACGGCAACTCTCGTGTGTGCGCTCGGAAGACAATTTCACCTGAAAAAAAAGTTGGCCTTCTGCCTGTCTGTGTCTGCATTGCTTGAAAATTCCATATCCTTCGGCCATCTACTGTAACCTTTTCGGAATAAACTTAGTCACCTCGGCTTGCACGCAATGGGCAAATGCACGTCACATGGTTAGACAGTTAAATTACCTAGCTCTGCTAGACTAGAGGGGAGTGTCTTATGTGACTTTGAGGTCTGAATTGTTTAATGAAACCTAACAGCTATGGGATTCTGCCATTTGCGGTCTCAAGTCTGCCTGGAGCTCTAGCGTAACCAATTACTGCGCGTGAGTCTCGATTTACGCACGTGGGCATTAGATTAGGGTGAAACTTAAAAAACTTGAAATTCTGCATTAGGCGGATTTTTTGTCTGCAATTGAGTACGTTTAACCCACAACTTGAGTAGCTTTTCACATCGTGAATCAATACTGGTTAGTGTACTTGCAATCGCAAGCTAACCTACAATGCAATGCAATGGCACAAAACTGTTGTGTGATTCCATCCATTATTCAAGTCACTAACCATGATATTAGCTAAATTCTCTCAACATATTGTATCTGAGCACTTGTATACGGGTCAATGTAATCATCCAGGGGATTGGCGGTTTCGTGATCGTATCCAGGCTAAGAAAAGTGGTCGTGAAACTCCACTTTCGTCAGAGCGTGTTCTTTAAAAGGAATCTATGTCATGGCCAATGATGGGTGTCAACATGGATGCGTCTTGCTCGTGAATGTGTAAGTACATACCATCGGCACCCTTACACCATTCAAAGACCCATGGAACATCGATGGGTGAGCAGTGGTTCCGATTGGTCTGCACCGCATCGCTATCCTTGTCTTCGGC
>UXSR01005885.1:0-12330 GCA_900604375.1 Mesocestoides corti
CTATTCCTTTTAGGGCTCGGGTATTCTACAGTGTTAACGTATAGGAGCGCAGACATATTGGACCACGCTTTCCTCAGCCAATCCTCTGTCTCTCTGCGGTTTAATCGCATGCGGTAGGCAGCCAACCAGAGAAAGACATGAATGAGGATTGGTCAATAAAGCCTATTCTGCTGTACGCTTTCTTCATCTTAGGACTCGGGTATTCTACTGTAAAAAATAGGGTCTTATCATCACCCTAAAGTGATTTTGATCTGTGGCACCATTCCGTAGTCGTCTTATCAATGGCTAAGGCCTTTGTTTAAACTTGGCGAATTGTACGACAGTTGCACAAATTCTCGTAGGCATTGTACTGACGATAAAATCCCGGTTTTCGATTTTGCATAATCGATTTCCCCAAACCTTCTATTGCTTTGTCTTCCTTTTACTTTTCGCAGAGATTATCCTACGTGTTTTTGAGTATAGACCATCTGCTTCAAGCTAAGCAGCTCGACTGAGTTGTTTGCTGCAGTAATTGCTCTGAGCCCGGAAGGCTTTATCTCATCTCGCAATATTGGACACGGTAGAGTTTGCTGCCTAATAACTAGTCATAAAATATAATGAGAAAGCACCCATGAACGTCCAAAAAACTTGCCTAGCTGTGCAATTGTAAAGGTGAGCACTCGTAATAATGCATGTAAAAATAGTGCCACTTCAGGCCATGTCGATAGCCGTGACAAACAGCGCAAGGTTGCGTATTTTACCTGTCCTACGAGGATGGAAAAGTGTATATATGAGAGCAGATAGTATGTTGTGGTTTCTGCCTATTTAAGGAATTAATGAAGAGACAAGGGGAACAAGCTAAATGCAGCAAGGCATGTGAAGTTGTGGGGTTTATTTCGCCTAAGGCAATGCTTTTATCAATGCTTTAGATGGCCAAAACAACATCAGGCATGCGCAAATTTTCTTGATTATTGCTGATTGGTTTTGGTTGTATCTTGACCCTTTCCCAATTGCAGTCTGAGCGAAGCCTTGGTGCTTTTACAAGCAGGGTTTTACGTCCTCTATTGCCCAAAGATCCACCGTAAGGAAGTCTTACTTAATACTAAAGGATCTCATTAAAATTCCTTTCAACTCGGATCATCTTTAACAGTTTCACTTTGTAATTACTATTCTGGAATTAGTAGATGTCGGTGTGTAGTGAGACCGATCATTACGATCCCCTTAACTTAGTGTATACCTGATTTGAAATCTAAATTCGATAATTATAACAATGATAATGGACAGAGCTAACATTTTTTGGGATTGTATTAAGTTTTCGTTTTCGGAAATTTATGTTTACTCATGTTTCAGTACACAAGTTACCACGGAATATTAGAGTACTCCTAAATAACTTGGCATGATTAAAGTTCCATGATTTTTTGAATCCCAGTTTATATTTGACTGAAGAACACTCAGGTGTCCGACGTACACAAAAATACATTTTGGGTACAGCTAACAATTTAAAATATTAAAATAGAGCAAAGTTAAAGTTGCCAAGATACAGCGAAACAGACTCGCAAAACAAATAGTGAGTTCATTAAGCATCGATACACGTATGAATAAACGCCCTATAGCCATATGCATCTATTAGAAGACGTTTTAGTAAAAGTAACACAAATCTACGTAAACCTGCGTTACAAATATATTAGAAGCAGAAATGACGTTTATTTTTGCGTTTGTTTAACATGAGCAAAGTAAAACCATCAAATCGGAGTTATACAAGAGAGTATATCGTGATAGAAATTATTTATCATTTACATGTGAACAATTATGTATTGTGTAACGGAGCATGCAACTCTGATTTTACATAAGGATGCTTTTAAATATTGATGAAGTAACATACAGTGAATATGTGTGGTGATTCACTACACGTCACCTCTGTGGTGAGATTAAGGGATTTCAGCAACCCTAAGATGTAGAAAATTGTGAAAGTCAAGAGAACCTTAAATGGAACCAAGGTCTTAACATGAAATCAGCTCTTTTGTGAGATGCCCTAGAGAAGGTTTCTTATTTTTCTACCCATCATAACCCCTTTGGTTCCACGGCCACGGAAGATAAGGTGTGGTGCCTGCCTTGCCCGCTCTTCAGGGATGCAGTGACGTCCATCCAGGAGCAGTATGTAGCCGGGCCGGCAGACGCATTCATAGCCCCCATAACGATTAATGCAGATACTGTGGTCGGGGTCACAAGGCGCCAAGGTTGCGCATTCGTCAATGTCCTGACCACAGTCAGGGCCTTCAAAACCCCGGGGACATGAGCACTCGTTGTCGCCCTTACAAACTCCTCCATTCCTGCAAATTCGACTGCATCCATCTTCGGAATCTGTCACCTACAATTGGTCGACTTGATCATAACTAATGAACATAATATTATTCTGGAAACGGTCGTTCTGCAAAAAACATCTATATTTATCGTGAGAACCCCATTATTTTGTAGAATATTTTTAATTTGCTGGACCAACTCAAAATTGAAGGTGAACTATCTGTACAATAGTATCAATTTCAAACATTACCAAGGTGGTTCTTGATGGGAACTTGACTGTTTGTGTCTCAAATAATGAACTATGGGAAAAAACAATGGAGTCTGGTGTAATATCATCCGTTTTATGCAACCAATTATACCCTTTTAACAAATGACTAGTAATACAATTTTTTAACGCATAATGAGGCCTTCTCTGGTTTTATTTAACTTTGTTCTCTGGATAAAGTTTCGCTAAATTGAGCGATACGTCAATTGAGTTAGCCTCTGATGTAAAACTTTACAAACATCAACTCTATAGAAATCCCCTCTAAAAAAGCAACGGACCGGGTGTAAAACATGTTGACCGTTTTCAAAATTTGCCGTTTACTTACCGTATTAAACCATTTAAACTTAAATCGCCCGAAATTACATCAATTTAAAATTAGGTAATTTTAGGAAATATGCAAACAAGTTTACAGTCTTCTCCCTCTCTCATATAAAAAATACTTAAGCATTAGAATTTCTGCCCCGCATAGTTTCAAAAACTCTTTCATTTTCAATCCTACTCAGAACAGTTCCAAAAATGTGTTGAATCCCACCAAAATAGGCGAACTTACTAAACATGTTCTTTTGTCCGGCAGCCGTGTGTATCCGGGAGGGCAGATACACTCGTAGGAACCGAATGTGTTCCAACATCCGTGAAGGCACCCATGCACGTGGGCAGGCATCGAGCACTCATCAACGTCCAAGTTACACTGGGGTCCTTGTAACCCGACGGGACAAATGCATCGTCCATGAATGCACTTTGAACTTCCAGAACATGGGGGATCACAGACTTCTGAAGGGTCGCAACTGAAACCATCCAGATTGAGCTCATACCCCTCCCGGCAAGCACATAAGTAGCCTCCGTTCTAAAGTGAGACACTTTTTCGTGCGGTACTTCAGAAGTGCTTGGTAAAATTTTAAGGAACCTCTGCTCTTTTTGTCCTCATGTAAACACGGATTAACATGTGATTAGAATGTTTTAAGGTACACAGATAGAAAGACAATGTGTATAGGTCATACACCAAAAGCATTTGACCTTGGAAATTTTGTCTTACTTTAATTAAAAATCCTGTTGGAAGCCTAATTCGAAATATATTTTTAGGCAACAGTACATAAAACAGTTAAAAAATTCTGCCTAATGTAATATTTCATAATGATTTTTATTTGCCTTTTTGAGAATCAACAGATATTCAGGTAGTTTGACAGCTGCAATACACTAACGCCCCTCAAATTGGCAGCACAGCTTTCATATGTCTGGCAAAGGCTTCGGATTCCACTTTGTGTGGTTTGGTTTGCCAAATGGACAAATACGGTAGCCTAGTCACATCGAAGCCGAAATAATATGTTTGTGGAAAATGCTATTAGTCGGTGTCCAAGCAAAATCCCATTTAGGAGTTTCGCGAATTAAAAAAACAAAGCATTGAAGCAAAACTGAATCCCTAATTTGTTCAGATAGTGAGCAATGGTTCACGGTAAGATTCATTACTTTAAATCCAAGCCAAATGATCCAACAACGCAGCCACCAGCAAAATGGGCATATACGGGAAGTGGGTGACCACCATTTTAACGTTGCAAATGTGAGATTATTAGTTATAACGCGCAAGTCACTCCTCTGAAATGTCAAGCGAAACACATTGTTCAATAGATAACACAAGTCAATAAATACTTTGGTTCACCCAGATGACGTGTCGAAAATTGACCTTAACGGTGGGCTTGGCAAATAAGTGCACTGCTGTGTAGCAGGGGAAATATGTATGAATTGCAGTTAGCCTCGAAGTGTTTAAGCTAGAATAAACAATATGGAAATTTCCCTTATTTAAAGTAAATGGAAAACTTTGATCGAAAAAGGATCATCCTTGCGTTGAAGCGGCAACTGCAAATTTCTTTAATGACAGCGATCGGCTGCATTGAGACAGAACCATCCAACATGAATCCCATTAACTTGAGTTCACCAAATGGTTTGTACTTGGTTATATTTAATTAATATTTGGCATGCTTATGATACAAGATCCCCTATGACCACAATGAAACAACGCCATCCATTACATGTAAATGCCACATTGTCAATAGTTTCAATACTGATAAGTTGTAATAGTTTTTTTGACAAAAATAAATTTTATGGGATATAATTCTGCATTAATTTAACTTGCTCTAGAATGCACCCCAGGCTTGAGAAGTCCTTTTAAGCCCATAGACATTATCACACTTGCGTGGGTACACTACAGACTTTAACTTAAGAGGAATTATGAGCTTACCGGTTTATTATAACACAATTGTTCACATGGGGCTTCTTCTTTACAGACGTCGATAACTTCCTCACAAAGTGGTCCACGAAATCCATCTGGGCATTTACACCCAGAACCACAGACACCATTATTTAAACACTCACTAGGACAATCATTCTGAGCCTCATTCTTCTGACATGAGAATCCATCAGGTTGAAGCGTATAGCCCAAATTACACTGGCATTCATAAGATCCCGGGGTGTTAACACATCTGTGTTCACATCTAGCATGGATACTTCCCTCTCCCTGACACTCGTCGATGTCCTCATCACATTTTTTGCCGGTAAACCCCTGTTTGCAGACGCACCGACCCTCAACACAATGGCCGTTGAAGCAGTCCACTCCTGGTCTACATGCATGTTTACATGTAGTTGCATTGTTTGGTAGGGCTGGAACGAATCCCGGCCAACAGTGGCATTCATATTTTCCGTCACCTTGGTTTACACACTGTTGTTGGCAGGGTCGAAATGCTTTGCATGCATTGTAGACAATCTCACAGTACCTCCCAGCGAACCCTTCGTAACATTTGCAGCAGTTTGTGTCCACGCAGACACCCCGACCGGGCCAACATGGTGGATTACACCGCGTGTCTTTAACACATGAGGTCGTGCTGTTGGACGCAAGGTGCATGCCAGGAGGACACTCACAATGAAAGGAATCTGGTGTGCCTACGCAGATGTGTGAGCATCCGCATTCTTGTTTCTCCTCGGATCGGTCGACATTTAACTCACATCGATCGCCTCCATATCCGGCGAAACATCTGCATTCGTTTATGTGTGGAATGCAGACGCCTTGGCCAGCCTTACATGGCGGATCACAACCTACCGCGACACAGCGATGAGGCTGCTGTGGGTCTGGACTGTAACCAGGATAACATCGACATATGTGGCGTCCCCCTGGTAGGCTAACACATATGTGCTCACATTCGTGATGCCCAGTGGAGCAGACGTCAGCCTCGTGTTGGCAATAGGGGCCTTCATAACCTGGTCGGCAAATACAGCGGCCATATTCATCGCAGTCGCCTTTCCCTGGAACGCAGTTTGAAGTGCATTTACTAGGAATGCATTTATGGGGATTTTCCAAAGATACCTCGTAGCCAAAATCGCATTCGCACTTGTAGGAACCCCAAGTGTTCACACACGTGTGCTCACATTTGTCTAGTTTGAGCTTGCATTCGTCGATATCTTCCTTACAGGACTCTCCAGCAAAACCGGGATTGCAGTGACAGGCACCTTTCCAGCACACTCCTTGGCCAGGAACGCAGTCGGCTTGGCAACGAACAGGTTCACAACGTTTTGGGTCTTGAGAGGACTGCTGGTAGCCTTCATAGCAAGCGCATTCATACGAGCCGTGATTGTTGACACAGATTTGTTCACAGCCGTGTCGACTCTCAATGCATTCGTCCACATCTCTTTCACATGCCTCTCCTGCAAATCCTTTTCTACATTCGCACTTACCTTGTCTACAAGCACCCTGTCCTGGCACACATTCTGGTTCACAGGGCAGAGGCTCACAACGGCTCGAGTCCGTGGGGACTGGACGGTAGCCTTTGTTGCAAACGCACTCAAATGAACCCACCCTGTTAATGCACCTATGCTGGCAATCATGCTTCCCCTCGCTGCATTCATCAATATCTCGCTCACAGGCCTTACCCGTGTAGCCCGTTCGACATTCGCAAACGCCTTTATGACAGAAGCCTTGTCCTTTAATGCAACTGGGTTCACAGGTGATGGGTTCACATCGTCTAGGATCGCTAGAAGATATTCGATAGCCCTCACGACACTTACACTTATAGGATCCATGTAGATTCACGCATTCGTGCTCACAGTTGTGTAGTTCTTCTCGGCATTCATCAACATCCTGATCACAAAGGTGTCCAGTAAAACCGGGTCTACACACACAAATTCCACTTTGACAATCTCCTTGGCCTGAGACGCAATCGGGTTCACATTTTACCCGATCACAACGACTTGAGTCCAACTGAGAAGGTCGATAACCCTCGAGGCATGCGCACTCGAAAGATCCATGTGTGTTAAGGCACTTGTGCTCACAGTTGTGAGTTCCGTCTCTGCATTCATCTACGTCTTCTTCACAAGCAAGACCTCGAAAACCTTTGATACATTGACAATGGCCTTCGACACAAATTCCCTGGCCTGGAATGCACTGAGGGTCACATTGCCGAGGAATACAAGATCTGTTGTCACGAGGATCCACTTCATATCCTCGTCGACATTCACAACGAAATGAGCCATGGGTGTTTACACATCGGTCCTGACAATTATGTTGCCCATAGGCGCACTCATCGAGGTCATTTTCACAGGCGTTTCCTTGAAAACCTTCATAACATTTGCATCGTCCATCAATGCATTCACCTTGACCAGATACACAACTCGGATTGCAGCCTTTTGCAAAGCATGTTTTGTTATCTCGATGGTCGAGCTCAAAGCCAGGTCGGCAAAGACATCGGAATGAGCCGAATGTATTGATACAATCATGATCGCATCCACTGATCCCAGTAATACACTCGTCGACATCAAATTCACAACTAGGGCCTTGAAACCCGGATCGACATTCACAAACACCTCCCAAAACACACTCGCCTTGATCGGGTATACATGGGGGATCGCAGGTTTGACCTAAGCATGTCCTGTTGTCCTGAAGGTTTAGCGTCATCCCTGGAGGGCACCTGCATTCATAGGAACCAAATGTATTGACGCAATAATACTGGCATCCATGGATCCCTGTAAGGCATTCATCAATGTCATAGGAGCACTGTGGTCCAGTAAGACCAGGAGGACACGGGTTGTCACAACTGACCCCGTCGGGTTGGAGGACTAACGGTGAAGGGCACGTACATAGTCGGGTTTCATTCAAGGAAACGCATCCGTATTCACATGGGGGTTGTCCAGAAGTGATAACACAATAATCCTTCGAGGAACAGCTAGGACCGGTAGAGCCCAAGTTGCAAATACATTGGCCAGTTTTTTGATCGCAAAACCCGTTGCCGGAACAATTATTAGGACATCGGAGCTGAGATTCCGTGGCGCACATTGGTTGCAAGAGAACGTGGAATGGGATAGCACAATCACACCCAGAAGGAGGAGTTAGTGTTGACGGTTTAAAACATCCAACTGAACATGTCAAACTAAAGAAATTTTGACAATCCAATGAACTTATCAGATTGCATTCCGTGGCTCTTCGAAAAGCGTCGCAATAGCAAATGTTTCTTATGCACTGAGATCCTGCAATACAAGACGGGAAGCAGCCGATATCGCAATTTTGAGTTACGCATTTCTGCGGGCACAGATCTCCAGCGCCTGTATCCGAACACACTGCCGGAATGCAGTAGGGTGGAACGCAGACACCTTCGTCCAAGTTGGGATTTGCAGGGGATGACTGCTGGTAACCCCAGTACTGTCCTTCTTCATTCCATTGAAGCCCAGGGGACAGTCGTCTAGGAGGTCGCATTTCCTCTAATTCATGCACTGCGCTGCCACCAACGTCCGCGACCCCCACATAAGTGGTTAATTTGTCTGTTGGCCGCTGGGGTCGGAAATTTATAATATCCAAACTCTGACTGTTATCAACCTGCTGGTTAATAATTCTGGCGACTTCGCTGTGCGAAGCATCATTTCGCGTGAAAACTAGTTGGAAAAGGGCTATCAATGGAAAAAGGAACCATAACATGTTTGTGATTGGTAACGGTACCTAGACACTTAGCATCACAGTTAGACGTCGGCCTCAGAAGTACATGACTTAATTTGTCCTTTGAAAATTCCTTGGCGTGCAGTTAGCTGTGGTGATACAGGGCGATGACACGGCGAATAAGTGATTCACACTTGCGCCGTCGGACATTCAGAAATAAACCACATTGCACCAACCCCTGACCAACTGCATACAAAAGTGCTGACCAATCAGATTTGCCATCTATTTGAAGCTTGCCACTTACCAGCATTCCTAATTATCTGATCTGCAAACATTAGGATTCTAAAAAGCGAGATTCAAGAACTTTTTAAAACCACTTAAAAAAAACTGTTCACATTTCAGACAAACCCGACAGGAAATTGCCATCAGGGTGTATTTTCTCATAAAAATGCTTGTGTTTCAGAGGTCTCTCAAGGCAACTTAAATATTTATTAATTTAATCTTCTACTTTCGACTTTAAAGTATATCGATAATATAAAATTACAGTTTGCATTATAGCTCATCGTCTTCAATGAAGACAATCAAGCTCGTTACGGTTACTACGGTATACTAGTGGGTTCACTTTACTTTTGAAATGCTTAACGAACCATGATTAAGCACATAGATCTCGGACCTTTAGTGCATTTTGAATTTTCCAAGAAGCTGTTTGATTAACTAGCTAGAAAATCCCTTTATGCAGGTCGTTAGCCGAGGATGAATAATGCAGTTTAACAACTTGAGTGTTCCGTATTTATCGACTTGCCAAAACTCATCAAAGCATCATTGTCGGATTCTTTGCAGTTGTTTTAACTAAGAAAGTTACTTTTGGCAACCACTAAATCTGTTTCAGACGATAGCAGTGGGGAGTAATTATCACTCGCCAAATCGTTGATTAATTGCAGCTACACAGAAGAAGGGTTTTGGCTCAACGATCCCGACTAGGGATCGTTGAGGGCTTTGAGTGAACCCGCTGTGATGACTATGAACTGCAGGTCAGACGATAGTGAAAAGGAAGCATGACGAGGTAGACATGATAGCATATTCATCTGTCAGATATGGCCTGTCATCGGATTGTGCACATGTGGGCACATTTGGTATGCAACCCCGTGGTCAGAGAGGATTTGCGATGATGTATGAGTTGATAAAGGTTTAAAAGGACCAAAAATATTTACTATCTATCTTCAGATGAACATGTTTAGGCAGCACACTGTGGGTAATCTCCTGCTTAATCCACGTGATTTTACTTTTGAGACAATGTAATCTCAATAACACCAACTGATTTGCGGGGTTACCGTTGCAACCAGTTTGAGTAGTTTAAGTATTCAAAAGGGAATAAATAAGTGGTCCGGCGTCGATAAAGATATAAAGCTCCCTACTCCGTTAATGTGGTAAACAACTGTCAAAACGTAAGTGAAACACTCCTTTTATGGAAGACTTCTGAAGGGACGCATACTCCAGTCGTAGAATCGAGATGTGATTGGACTTGCAAAAAATTTAGGAGGCGCCTATAGTGACTTAGAACTGGAAATTTGTCAGGTACAGCAAGCCAAGTAAGGAAACTGACCATTTTCTTATTTTCCTGAAAAGGCGTCCAGGTCTTTCAAATTGCCAAATTTGTCTTAGATATTGTGAAAAATACTTCAAATAGAGTGTGCCAGTTAATGTTTGAGTTACAGGACCTCGTGATCCGGTACAAGAAATCAACCTCCAACCCAAACACAAGTTTGATTAGAATCATGATACTGCTAGAATTCTGGTACCAACCAGCTTTCTTAAGCACTACTCTATACCGCATTATCAATATCATGCTTACCAAGTTCATATTAGCTTGATCTGCAAGGCTTAAAATAACTATCTACAAATAAAAGAGTGTGAGTAACTTTCCACAAGGACAGTCATTTTCAATTTTCCTAAGACTTTTCGCATTTTGTGACCATTAATTCAGACGCAGTAAGACAGATCACGAGAGCATTTTAACCCTACACATACCGCTTGGAAGTCCAAAGCACTTCTTCTACCTCCTCTATAAAGACCATCTCTCGCTTATATATAGACGTTTTCACACAATCAAGTTGTTTTTAACTACTTCCGGCTAATGCCAGTGAACTTGGGAGTAGTAGACAAAACTTATCATATGTTTATTTTTGTGATTCGTCTACCCAAAAAGAACTGATTCTGCGCATTGGCTAAATAGGAAATTACAGTGATGTCGAATTTATCTGAGCTCAAACAATTAATCCTACTAATAATTAGTTTATAAAAAATGGAAACCATTGCTAATACCTAAAACAAATAAAAAAATATGGCTGTTGGTGGGTGTCCCATAAAACCCCAACACCTGAAAGCAAGTTCAAAGTATGAATTCAGTTGTGGGACACGAGAGACATTTGAGAACACGTCCCAGACAGTGCGACGCCACCTAAGCGATTACTTTCTGGCCTGAAAGCTAGCCCAAGATCGCATTTACCAATCAGAAACACATCTAGTTCTAGAATCTACCTAGTGTGTGCTAGTTTGCATTTTGCATAATTATGATGCACGGGTTATAAGAAAACCACACTTTTGCAACATTCGTACTACCCACGCGCGAGTCATCGCTTTGGCCTAGTTGTGCTTTTTTATCCCAGTTGGAAATGGTGCAGGCGGGGTTGCACTGTACCCTTTGGCCATAAAATCGAATAGACCGTTAATGCCACTTGTTGCTAACGTGCACATCTTCGACCAGACTGATATTTACACCCATATTACAATATGATTGGTGATGGAAGCATCACAAAAATGGCGCGAAAACCTTGCAGTATGGGTGTGTAAAAAAATAAAGATTTGTCTCTAAAGCTTGCTTCCTTCAGAAATGCATGTAGAACTAAAGAAAAGACTAGACTCTAAGGATGGATCCTTGCCAGGTACGGGATCTGGTCAAATAGCACGCACGAGCAGATATTATTAAATTCAAGTAGTTAATTATTAAGACTGAGAAATGGCTGTTCCCACTCCCTGAGAATTGCTGTTTGGCCTAAGAAGGCCGACACACGCTTCTTGGCGCAAAATAATGAGCGGCACCCTCAAGAATTTGACCTATGCAGTTGGACGTACATGGACTCGGAGGGAAAATAAGTAGTAGTTGGCAACCACGATACCTCAGCCACCAAACGGATCATCCATACACAGTTGACGACTAGGGACAAACTATAGGACATAGAACAGGGTGGCGAAACAGGAAAGGGCCCAGTATAATAATAAGCAACAAGTTATTTACGCTCAGTTTGTAGCTACTGGCTGTTCCAATGCTTTCTTAACTGGAGCGAATGTCATTCTGGGTAGGCAGTCCGTCAATCTGTTCAGGTTATGCAGTGTGTGGGAAAACTGGATTGCTGTAGGACTTATTCTCATCTAGATGGGAGAATCTAAGAGCTATAATAAGATTCCCGTGACAAACTGAACCTCCGGCTTGTTTAATAGGGCGATTTGTGAGGTCGCGCCACCACCGCAGAATGATAAGTTGACATGAAAAGATTAGAAGTTCGCCTTTACGCCACATTACCGAGGGCTATGTATCAGCAGGTAAATATGACTTGCAAATTTCGGAGAAAAACGGATCCTTGTGTCAATACCAAATCGACTTAACTTCCATTATTGTGAAAAGAAAGTGATGACGCCTTAGAAGCTGACTAAGAGGGGAAATGGCTTTGACCTGTCGAGGTCACGGGAAGCGTTATGACAGGTAGTCGGTCTCTTCCAAAAAATCTTCCTGTTGAACATTTCCTCAGAGCGAAGCGTAACCGAAGGCACACTAAGAAGTAGGCTAGGCAGACTTTTGGAAGGAACCACAAACAATCAC
>UXSR01005886.1:5654-22427 GCA_900604375.1 Mesocestoides corti
AGAAATTAAAAATACAATACTAATATATGTATCGTTTATCCAATGGCAGGAGAATTATTATGTTTTGCAATAAACTTAAAAAAAAATATATAAATCATTACGTTTTTATAACGCAAACACTAGTTATTAGTTTTGACTGCATTGCCTTACGTAGGAACTCAAGCGGCGAAATGGATGCGATTTTTTGCAACCCTTTTTAGACAAAATTTATTGCAGTAAACTTTTTTATAGCAATGAACACAACAATTTGATAAGGGGTAGCGAAATTCAAACAAAAATACCATGGGGAATAAAACCACTAACGTGCAGCTGCGATAATGTATTATAATATGTCTCACTTGCTTCATTCCGATTTTAAGAAGCAGGTTGATGTCAATCATTGACTCGTGGTTGTACATGGCAAAAAATGTTGATTTCAATTACTGATAGCAAACACCGTTATTTACATCGGCTGTACTGTGGATACCGGTTATAAGTATTAATTTTTGATTTAGATAAATCCGCTTATTTTCTAAAACGACCACAGTTTTTCGTTGACCTATTGATAGATTTGTCTTCAATATTTTATTGATAGTATTTGGTAAATCAAAAGGTTATATGCACATTTAACCAACGTCAATAAAAATGGTATCAGACAGATGAAACATTTAAATTTATATTCAATCTTACCTTTATTTTGGTTGAAACAAATGATTTTCTCATAATTAGTTGGATGGATGCAATAAGGGACATCAAACAGGATCGATCGCGCATTGTTGTATATTAAAAAAAACGTGCACAATTCCAAGAATGATTTCGACGATAATTATCTCTTAAACAGAAAGGTAAATTGGCAATCTGGAAACTGTTGTGAGATGCTGAAAAAAAATTAAGAATAATATAATAAATTTCGTATTATTACTACCCATGTGCTTTAAATTTTATGCGATTGTCTGGAGCTACAGAACCTGGCCTTTGGATTCAATTATGATATTTTAAATTTTTGCAAATGTCGCTACGTAATATTGACATAGGCATTTCTGGTCAGTGATCTCAAAATAGAGGAAAGAAATCAGTTTAAATATTCCCATCGTACCAATATATAACAACGAAGTTAATAGATACAAACGTTCTGCCACAAACCTTAAAAATATCAGCCTCCACATTTAATAGTTTGAGGAATTATATATTATTTTGCTTATTTTTTTAATATTTTTAATTATCTCGCGTAACATGGAAAATCTTCATTCATAATTGATACGTTTTTGTGTCACGATTTTAGAGACGTTTTATTGCTGTAAACACTATTTATTGGCAATCCACATATTAAACTACTGTGAGGAAGCAAATTCTGGACCAGTTTAATTTATGTGGCCGTGCTTTCTAAATGTCCCTAAAATGTAGTTGTTTATAATTGATTGATAATAAACAACTATTACGCTTTTGTAAGAAAACGGTCTTTAATGCAAAAGTGATGTGTAATATTTCCAATCTGGTTATAAAATTTAATCAAGTTAGCGACCTAAGCCGAAAACGAAAGATCGTTGACTTACTTTGGATTCATTTCACATTTCAAAAGATTTTGCCATTGGTTTTGCGGCTGAAGATTTCTCTGACAAAAAAAGTTTGTCGATTTTTCATTATGAAATAACATTCTGCATGGTCTTTACGAATAATAGGTTTATAATAGCCTCTTGTGTAAGGCAAAATAATTTGTTTAAGAGCCGTCATTCAAGCAGTTTTTCGTCAAAATAGGTAGTCTACACGCAAAATCCATTTTGTCCGCATATTTCTAACATAGTACTTTTCTATGTTGAAAACCTCTACTAAGACACATTTACACAACATGTTAAAGGTAAATACGTGCTTCAATATAACTACACGTCTTATCTATGCTCACAAACCTATTTTTTTAAATGAGCAGCATGTCAAAAAATAGATGTAGTAGCAAAAGGTGACCACGGCAATCCGCTGTTTTTTAATGAAGTAAAATTTAAGCAGTTTAGTTTGCCACTTTTGACGCATAATAAGAAACGAAGAGATACGGCGTGGATTAGGCAATACCCGTTGGCTAAATTTACGTATGACTCACAATATCTTTCAGTTTTTATCATGAGTATTCAAAAACAATTAGCCTCAATGTGTTGAAAGGCCAGAAAGCGCTTACAAAGACAAGAAAGTGTTGCGTCATTCGCTAAATACGTGATTAGATTTTTTTAAAAAATTGACGAAAATTGGTATATTTTGCAATAACAATACAAGTCGTTCTAACTAATGCGAAACAAATGTTTGCAGGCTGTGAATACAGTAGGCAATGCGCAAATGACACTAGTTGCCCAAAGACAGATTTCTAAAACTAAGAAACGAATCTGCCTTGATGCTTGGATGTTTAGTGGTGTTGAGCTAATTTTTCCAAAATCTATTTCTACTTCACTGAGCTACAAAATTATGTTTGAATAAAAACATCGCCGGTTACACTACAAATGTGGGCAATTATACTAAAACACATGTTAATAAAATGCCACCATAAACAAACCTGGAAATAAATTTGTGAAATAAGGTGCCTTTCCATCATACAGGTGCTGATGTGACGTATGTATGCTATTTCACGTAGCGGAAAAGACATGTTTTGCATATTTTTCAGACCTTAAAGTTGTTTTGCTGCATTCCTCCATGTGACACAAAGATCACGTGAAATTTTATTTGCACACAATTTAAAGATATTGGCGGGTGTAATATTACTTGCACTGTATGCTTATTAAATGAAGACAGTTTCTGGTTATATCCCAAACCATTTAAATGAGCGTTCTGTAAAAAAGCAGCTTACTGCCAAACCAACACATGTGCCATATCATAGGTTATGCTACTGCGTTTGAGTTGGTCGTAATTAAACAAGTGCATGTTTTTATGGATGCATGTAAAGTAATATTAACCATCTGGATATATCCAAAAAGTTTCCTTCTCACTTTCTTAAAGAAACGCAAGTGCCCTAGAGTAGATCAAAATGAAGAAGATATTCTAGAAGACATCATCAGCTTCTATTTGTTATTATTTTTTGTAGGTTATACTGATTTTAATTGTCGGCGATTGACTGCTGCATTTTGATTTTCTACTTGCATTAGATTATAAATCCTGAACAGTAAACAAACCGAATATTGCTCTAATCCGGCTTGCTAACTCCATGCTGCATATTGTTAATTCTAAGTGCTATATTAAAGGGAACTACATAAGTAAAAAAAAATATCTCAAAAATGCCTTATCTTATGTCTTTGGTCTCAATAGCTTATTTATTAGTCGAAGTTTCCCACTAAACAATTAGAAACGGAAAACGCAATTCTGCACTACGTCTATCCTTACGCAGTTCAGTTTGCCACTTCAGACGCAAAAAAATTATTGAATCGATAAAGCGTGGATTAGGCGATACCGTTTGGCTAAAGTTAAGCGTGTCGCAATATTTTTGAGTACTTATAGTGGGTATGCGAAACCAATTGGCCTTAAGTTGTTTAACAAAAGAAGTAACAAGTAATACAGTTCCAATGTTTACTAGATACGAGGACATTAGGCAACGCACAAATTACATTAATTGCTCTATGACTGGTTTTTAAAACCATTACTGTACCCAAAAAACCAATCTGTCTTTTTGCTTGAATTTCAGTAGTGTTGAGATAATTTATGAAAATCCATTTCGGTTTCACTGAGCAAAATAATTTTGTTTGAATAAAAACATTGCTGGTTACACTTCAAATGAGAACAATTGTAAAAACCAAAAATTGTGTGCTAAGATACCCAATTCATTTGGCCTAACACTCCCTACCAAGACTCGGATTTCTGAGAGGACGCAAAGTTTGCACTAGCTTGTTTTTCTTTAAATTGCTATAATTGGATTTAATAATTTATATAATTTTTGCTTTTAAGTCACGACAGAACGAGCGCCAGCATTATTCAATTTCCGGTTTTTTCCCTTATAAACATATTCAATGAAGTGCAGTTTGACTATGTTCTAGCGGTCTCATCCGCCGTCGCTGACTTGCCATTCGATCAAAATCACTCACACCTAATAACTGAAGTATTGTGAGGTGACGATGCCGTACACCACAAGCATCTCAAGCGACTCGGTTCTAATTAACAAATTTTTTTTTAACTATGTGATTATAATTCGTCAAACCATCTGCAGTTCATACACCGAGATCCGTATATCTTGATAGTGATGAGTGTAGTATAATTACAGGCAGTGCAGGCCTGTCAAGATTATTCAACATGTTTGGAACCAGGCAAATCCAAGGACTCATTTAATAGTACACCAAAGATCTAGTTATTATTTGATGCTAATACCAGAGCCGAAATTGCGAATTAAACTGGTGAAAGAAGTTTCCGCTCTATCATATAGGTGTTGATGTGATGGATGCAGGTTATATCACATGGTGGAAGTAATAATTGCTGTAAAATTTCCAGACCGTAAAAATTTATTTTGCTGATTTTTTTCTCCATGTGACACAAAGCTCACGTGAAATTATATTTCCACAAAATATAAAGATTTCATTGTTGTAATCTTACCTGCACTGCATATTTAAAAAAAGGCATTTAGTTCAGGTTATATCTAACGCCATTAAAACAGTCTCCATTAGAAAACCAGCTGACTGCATCATCATTCGCTTTTGCATATCATAGGCTATGTCACTGCGTTTGAGTAGCTTCTAATTAAAAAAAGCACATTTTAAGGATGCAAGTAAAAGTGTTATTGCCCGTCTTGAAGAATTCAAAAGTATCTTTCGTTGTTCCTTAAAACATTGTCAGAGCCCCAGAGTAGGTCTAAATAATAAATATATTATGCTGGATTTTGCAGATTTTATTTGTTGCTGTTTAACAGAATATTTTACTAGTTTTATATATCGGCTCTTGACATTTTGAGCTTGACATTGTGTTAATTATAAATCCCAGGCAGTGACCAAGTGGACCTTTGCTGTAATGGGACTTGCCAACCCCTAGCGATATTTAACTATGCTAAAAATATACAAAAGAAACAATAGGTTTTAAACCAGTATCTGAAATATGACTCTTTTGAATCTTTAATCTTGTCGTCGAAATTCACCAATTTACCGACACCAAAGTAAATCGCGATTCTGCATTACGTCAGTCGAAACAAATTTCCTGTCTTCCAAAAGTCAGTTGGCAGTTTCATTTGTGCAAACGTAAACCTAACTCTAATTCACAACTGTAGTTTAAAATATGAAAGCTGTGTGCATTAGGCTTAGTTAATGATGACGTCATAATCCACACCCTAGTCAGGTCGCTCAATCAACTTGACCTAACTGAACCTCTAATTTCTTTAACATTTGCAAAGTTGACACTAATATTAGTAACAAGACGCATTTGTTGACTTAATATTGATTTACGACCCATGTTAGGCATTCACGTTGCTTCACAATTTTTTATGGGATATTCTACTTAAAAATGTGATTGGTGTTTTAACTATGACATAAATTATGGTCATGATTTTGTTTCAATTTTTGCATATTTAATGAAAGCCAAGTTAGTTAATCACAGGCAAACATTCAATACGCCAAATTGAGTCCCACTATTCACACTTGAAAAGTTGTAGAACGCACTCTGAGAAACATGTCAATGAGCACACGTCGGATCCAACGTTTCCACTTATTCGGTTATTCATGTAGTAAGGATTGGATTTGATGATAGTAATTAGTGTAAATTGATGCTTCTGTGTCTTATCAAACTAACATGCAAATTCTTAATGAATGATGGTTGAATTTTAGACAAAAATAGATTTAATCAACATTTAAGCACACTTCAATTGCAGTTGGATCACACCTGAAATTGCGCCAGAAAAATGCAACGACTTGAATTTAATCTGACAATAGAAATGAACACTTTGCAACTACCTATTTCTCAGTCAACAAACCACTTTTCAGTAAACAAACGTCTTTTTTTAATTACTTTGTTGTTTCCATTTTGTTTGTGTGGTTTAAGACTGACATGCATTGTTGACCTGGAAGCCAAGGTGATGACATGGCTGTCTTTTCCATTGCATACATACATATAAAAATGCACAAAAGCACATCTTAAATGCAATTTAGAATTCTACTTACGGAGGAGATGGAAAAAAATCCTGCTTTTTTCTCTGATGATATCGTGTGTGGTGGCACAAGTTCCCTCACAAGCAGATCGCGACGCATTTCTTAACTTTCACACAAAAGTCCGTGAGGTTGTCGTACCTCACGCCACAAATATGCAAATGATGGTACGCACACATTTTGGCTATCGACAGTACATTGTAATTGCTCATGCTGTCATTTGCGAATACGTCTCTATTATAAGAATGAGGGAAGCAATTTGCCCCATTTGAAAAATCTATTTCTGAAAAAGGGCCTAATGCAAACGGTTTCCTATTGCGTTAAAAGCACAACAATTATCAGCCTGTGTGATTCATTTATATAGCTTTTCTTCTTTGCAATGATGACATTTGTGAGTCACAGTTAAATCCTTCTACTTGCAGATATATTTCTTGGAATTGGAGAGACTAGCTGTTGATTGGGTCGCTCGTTGTAAATACGAGCACCCAGATCCTAAAATCTACCCACAATACAGCGGAATCGGACAGAATCTTGGGATAACTCCTGAGCCTCTACCGGGCCTAACATATCCGACTCACGTATGGGCTGATGAATTCTTCGATTATAACTTTAGCAACAACTTGTGTAAACGTGTTTGTGGACATTATACGCAGGTAATTGACCGTATTGAATCAATTGTTGTCTTGATATTGTAGTTTTATTGATAGTACGTCTATAATCTTGTGGTTCCGTAAAATGACCTTCTTGCTTTATACATTTTTAAGATGGTCTGGGCAACGTCGACGGAAGTGGGCTGCGCAATTAAGCTTTGTGATAACGTGTATCCTGCGACATATAGTCCAGTTCATTTCCTTGTTTGCCACTACAAGCCATGGTAAGTTTGATTCAAACGGATGTGCGTAAGGTCTAGTAGCTAGCATTGATGAGGTCTTCAATCAAATGTCAGCACAATTCATGCTACTCCTTAATACAATTTATTGCAAAGGAGTTGTTGTATTTAGGGGGAACATTCCTGGAGAAAAGCCTTACAGAGCAGGAAATTTCTGCACGGAATGTCCACCTGAATCCACGTGTCATCGCCGACAATGCGTGAAAACATAGATCCAACGACGCCATATTCATTCGAACCATTCCCATATTATATCTTGACTGTGACATTGCGTTCTCTCTCTAAAACACTCCTAACCCATCACATTTTGCAACTTAATTGACACGTGATTTCATCGTCACTAATTGTTCTTTTACCCAATGAATGCTGATACCATTCCTTCAACCCAAGGCAGCAAGTGCCTAAGTCGAAACTTCAAAAAATTAATTTTCTGTCTAAACGTACCTTTCTGAAGCTGTATATGACTTATTATTATAACAGCTTTGGTAATCTAGGTGTTTCTCATTAATGATGTGCTTTTATCCAAGTTTTCTCTTATGGTTATATCCCATAATAACAATAATTTTTGTAATTCAAGACTAGAAAATTTCGCTATTTCCTAGTATGTGTGTGTGATATATCTAAATGCGTATTGGTGCGCTAATAGAATTTCCTAATATTTGTACTAACATTATTATGGAATAGACACAGTAAACGACAAATTGATGCATTAAGTAAGCAATTTTAATTGGTACTGTGTCAATATGCACAAGTATTTTTAAAAAAATAACTATGCATTGCTTCCTCCAAAAGGTGAAACTTTATCCACATCTTTATTAAAAATTGTAACCCGCATTATTTAATTCAGAATACGTTTTAGCAGGAGATTTTATATTCGTGAGCATTTTTTAGGAAATGTATGATGCAGTAAAAGCAATCACATTCTCTGATATACTCGATTTCGAAGATTGCAAATTCATTAAAGACAGAAGATCCTTGGGCTGGTACAAGCATTACAATAACTTCTTGATGCAGTACCACGTGGTGTTTTAGCATTAAGAAGGAAAACCTAAAGGGTAGACATGGTAAAATCGTTAGAATCTACTATACTGTGAAAACAGGGTCCGCGTAGAAGAACAATATATTTTGATACGCTGGCTTACGCCCTGCATGAAATAAGCAGCAAATTGTTGAGAAAAATTGGGATCAATGACCTGTACCCATTTTTAAATAAAAGTATATACGTTTTTGGTGGCAGTAAACTGTCTGTCAGTTAGAGTTTGTGAGGACAGTTGTGCGAGTAAATCGACCGTCGTCAATTATGCACTAGTGTTATCTGTTGATATTCACTGGCACAGTAAGATATTCAGTATGCCGTTTTACTTAAAATTAATTTTTTTTTCAGGAAGTCGACTTTTTGAATTAAGGTTTTGTTCTGCTGTCGCATTTCTCTTCGGATTTTTATGGGCTGTTAACCAGCAGATTTGCAATAATGTACTCACTAACATAAACATATGTGAACCTTCACATGATTTCTTTCAAACCTTTCACAACCTTCAATTCTGTTGACACTACTTAACATTAGTGCCGTACTGACATAAGGAATAAGACGGCAGTTATCGCTGTATTTCTCCCTGAAGTTCCAACGCTTGAGTGGAGCTTATTCTAAACGTAGCTCAATTTTGCAAAATGAAAGTGAACTTTCATTTATCTTACTATCATTTATCTTACTCCTGTACACCTATGCTATGTCGCAACTTCCGTATTGACCAGGGTAATGTTTTGCAGCGGATTGGCAGTAATCGCGACTGTATTGAGTTCATTTACGTACCTGATGGTGTCAACGACCTATCCTGTTTTACTGGTCAATGTCACCTATCATTTGTACCCAAAGACATCCGTGGCAATCAAATACTAATAGACAGTTGTATTTGAAGCCGCTGTATTGCCTGTAGTCTCAAGTTCTTAAGAACTGTTAACTAGAGCATTGATTTGTCCTAATATCATGAACCTATCAAAATCTTGAAGTGCACGAGGGCATTTGCCTCACATTCAGCAATTTGGTTTTTACATTTGCAAGATTTAGCCTAGTTGTAATGCACCGTTCATGAAAATGAATCAACACATTTTTATGAATTGTTTCTTACCATTACCAATGGTCATTTGTTTACAACAAACACTTAACATAATTGTGTACTGGTTTTATAGTTTTAAAGAAGACCAAAGCTGAATTTACCATATGAAATTGCAATGACTGAAATCACATTAAGTTGAAGCAATCAGATGGCAGACGGATAAACGTTTTTCAAATCCTTCGTCCAAAACCCACCAAAAATAATTTTGATTGTGCCCCAAATTACACCATAGAAATGAAGGCAGCAAATCTCATTTGCTACATCAAGCACACGTTGTAGGAATTTTCCTAGGCCCTCCCATAGCTCAGCGTGAGTAAACCGTAGAAGTTACTGCGGTTAAAAGAAATTATTTAAGCTAGAAGTTTAGGAAATGCATAGTGCTAATAGATGGCATTTCAATAATGAGTAGCCAATCAGCATTTTAGAATGTTGAAATTATTACAATTAAGAAAAGGTGATATTTATCAATAGAGGTAGCTTATGTTCGTATCAGATGTCAGTGAATTGTAAAAAAAACGTGGAAAGAGTCGACAAAGCTTACTGCATGAAAATAGATTATTGTTAAGCAGGTTTCTTATTTACGGTTTTTTAAGATGATTGCGTCAAGCTTCTTCATGGTTTCTTTCTTGAGTGAATGCATTTGCATTTACAATGCTGTGAATTGCTTTTAAGGATAAATTGTCCATGGATATGAGGAATCACCCTAATAAGTAGGAATAAGTACTTATCGAAGGTGCTTGTGCTAACCTCAGGTATTCCGATTTCGAAACATTGGGCATTAAAATTAAGATAAGCCCAAATCTGTCTGCCTAGCCGCAGGTCCATGAAGCAGTAACAAACCCGGTCAGATTTAAATGTAATGAAAAGTAATGTACCTAGTTGAGCTACACTTTACTAATTGATTTTGATATCTTATTTTGTTTTAAAACGCTTTCTATTTTGGCGGTTTGCAATGGGTAATGAAAAACAACAATTTGTCATTGATTTGCACTATGTGGTAGAATTCAATAAAAATTTCATTTGCCTTGCAAAACAAATGTTGGTGATATTCCAGACGTTAGAAATCTAACCAATGGAAACATGCGTAGATTTTCAAATTGCTCTCACTTCAGCATGAATTGTACATAGACATATTTGTAAAATGAACACACCATTTTGAATGACAAGTCTGAACAATGAAAATATTTATGTTCCAATTACTAGCAGAAGGATAAATTTAGTTTATTGGACACAGAGAATAGAATGCCATTTTCTAATATTTTATATAAATTTTAATGAATGTATTTGAATTTAAATGCCAGAAACTAGTTGCGCAGTATTAAAATTAGGACTTTCGAAATTGGGCTAAATTTCAGACGTTAAAGGAGAAATGGGAATTGAGTTGTTTGCGAATCATGACATTAAAAAGGTCGCATTGGAGCTCCGAAGAGCTCAATATCTCGAGCATTGGCTTCGATCACATCGATATTGTTGAGGACATCTAGTACAACGGGAGCTTTCAGCATACGGCTTCCCATCACGATAGTTTCCACTGAAATGTGTGATAAATAAATGAGTTTTAAGAACATGATAACCAATTGCTGTGTCGTAAACACGATAGGGATTCAAAAAGACGAACTCACCTTCCTTTGTACACACAAGCCACGAGATGAACCGGTTTGCGCCAAGCAGTGTGGAGGTTGCCACAGCGGTTTATTGCACAGCCCAGTAGACTTGTCCATCCCAACACCACCCGTGAAGCAACAATTTGTCACATTCTGCAGAAAAAAAGACAATAAATCCAATGCGTGTTTCTTGTAAATCAACGGAATCAGCAACTCTTACAAGCGAAACACGAGGACCAAATTTTGGACAAAAGCGGTTCTAACTCACCCAGGTGTAATGGTCGCAATTTCCGGTGCAGGTGTTATTGGCATAGACATGATGTTTTCGTTCCCTGATCTATTTGAGCACTATTTTTTTCAAAGTGGGCTTTTTACCACCTACCTTCTCTTAGTTCGTAGTTCTTTAGTTGCCTTGCATTTCATAGGAAATCATGTTGTGTGTTGTCGTGTTACGATTTTACACAAATTTTTTTTCTGTAAACTGTCTTTACTGGCAATGTACAAAACCCACTGCCAAGAAAAAGCTAAATTTAAACAAATTTAAAAAAAATCAATTATTTAAACCTTTAATGCGCAGATGCAATGTTGCATTATTTGCTTAGTAATTTTAAATTAAATGCATGGTCTTTAAGTTCAAAAAAAATTCAACACCTTAATTGTCTTTTGTTCAGTGATGGTACAAGATGCGTTATTCTGTTAAAGAAAAGAATAAATGATCTTAATTTGAATTGGTGGTTCTTGGTTGTATCGCCACTTACCTAATTCTAATTTTCAGGATCAGGTTGCTGTCGCTTTGACTCAAGTTGTACATTTCAATGCATGCAGATTTTAATCATTAAAAGCAAGGACAGTAAACTGTCTTGGTTGCTTTCAAGGAAACGATACTAGGAATTTGTATTTATTTTGGACTTGGACAAATGTTTTTTTTCAAAAGCGCTTCGAACAAATACTTATGGCAGAAGATTGCAGTTTCGAATAATACTCATGAGAGACACTTTTAAAGTCAACAGCTTATTTCTTATTACCAAGAAAAACGAAATATTACTGAGCGTTTTTTGTGCCTGAGGTACAGATTCGGCAAAATTGCATTTCGTACAAGCGATTTCTTTATCAGAAAACAATAATTAAAAGATTTCATTAGACGTTCCGTTGACGTAAACAATAATATGCAAATTATTGTTTTGACATTTAATTTGGTAAAATGAATTTTAAAACATCCTTTCCAATCCACAAATGTACTTCATTATGCTAACGAATTAAATTTGCCGGGTTCACTTCAATCGTAAGCAGAAACATTGAACCACCTGCATCATTATGCATAATTTTGCAAATGGCAATCTTAAGTCACTGAGCATTGTACATGTTGTAATATCAAAAGAAGGAAAGATGTACAGCATAAGATTTCAAGGCCAGAGTTCTGCTATGGTGAACGTTAGTGCCTCAGGGTAGGTCTTAATGAAGCAGGCGTTATTCTCAAAATTCTCGGTTTTGTCTATTGTTACTTGTTGAATTTTTAGCTATTTCATTGAAAATCACTGGACTGCCTTATGTTGACATCGATGTTTGTCTTAAGTTTGACATTCTAATAAATCAATTTCAGTGTGATTTAAAATGTTTTGAAACATGAGAATGAAAAGTTTTTGTAATTTGACATAAAAAACCATGACTTTAATAACACGAAATGCTACTTCAAATGTTTTTTATACAACCAATCTTGAGCTATTTTAAGAGTCTAAACTCCCGCACCCCCCAATTTTAACCAACGCTGCGAATCTCTATTGCAGCTTAAGCAGATGTCTTCTGCAAGACACTGCCTCGAATGCTTAAATTTCCTCCAAGTTTTAGTCGTACAAACGTTACCACCAATAGCAACCTTGTGTGCTTATCGATTTTTAAAAGAGGCAGACAAATGCACTTGGAGTAATTTTTCAATTATTTCTAATTTAAAATCTGAATCGACAAACGTTTATATTCAAGTGAGCAAGTTAACAAATACCAAAGTTAGATATTGTGATTTTGTACGCACTATCACGCACTAAGCTTACACAACATGCTAAGACTAACAACTTGGTGCTTACACGTCAACGTACGTAAATTCGCCTAGAAGTCAGAAAAGTAGCTCAAATCGCGTCATGTAATGCTAAGAACAAGCAACATTTGTTTTTGTCTTCTGTAGTACGGTGACACAAAATGCGTGCACAATGGACACGTTGTGTATGCATAATATCCGATGTGCGATTGTAGATATATAATCAAGGCATATTTTCAAAATAGTGCTGGAAGGGAGTTTACATTTCCCATGCGTAAATATTCGGAATGTAGACCAAAGTCTTTATTACTATAGATTTACGCATTGGAGCGTTTGGTTTTATCTCAATTATTAAGGATGACAAGTAAAAAATGCAAGAATTGGTTGCGTTAGTTTTCGAAGCATCGGCTGTCTTCGTACTTAGACCAACTAAGTAGAAACGAAATAATTTGCTGGTTCGTGTTCCTCTTGTTTTCTTTGACACCAGATTTGAAGTTCACTTTATGTGGTTCATCACAATTTGCGCGTTCATAGGGGTCGTAAACAATACCCAATGGGAAAGTAGTTCTGTTACTGATAAAACTGATTCGGTTTCTTAAACTGCATGTAACATACAAAATTTTGAACAAAAAAGCAAGTTTGAATTATAAATCACGTTGTTTACTTTTAAATCCACATCAGAACATGCATATGCTCGATTTAATAATAATGTCTTGCTCAGTGTTTATCATAGAGTGCCAAAGATAATTAATTTAGTTTTGAGCTGCCTAAGTAATGTTTTGCACACCTAAAGTAGTTTTTGTTGCTGTTGCTGAACGTAAATTTCACGGGACCGTAAAATTGTTTTCGGGGATGCATGAATAACAAAAGACTTCGGAAAACGGTTTTCCAAAGCACACGTGTTTATGGCTTTATGTTCAAAACAACGGTTTTATGTTATGGTGCATTATTGGAATATATAGTGAATTTTATCTGCAAAATAGTCTTTGTATTTGCGGATAGAAGAACGTTTAAAAGGAAAAAACTACCGCATAATTTGCGTAACACAGCATTATAATGCACTTTGGAATGTGTGTCAAGTTTGGTTCAATGGTCTCTTCAATTTTTAAACAAATGCCTCGTGTCAAATTAAAGGCGATTTTAACTCAAAGCCTGAGCACTCTCCTTTAGTTCGGGTCTTGCATTGCCCATAATGTTCATCTAGATCATTTACCTTGCAACCACGACCGTGGGACATATGTGAACTGCCATCAATAATCATGTCCTGCCAGTCACCAAATTTATTTATCCTTTTCTTCATTAATGCTCAATGGTTCATTTGCAGAAATTGCGTTTTGCACTACCTTACAAACCGCTAGTTAGCAGCTTGTTAAAACTCGAGGAAAGAAGAAGCGATAAAGAACATGACTGTTTATTATTATCACACCAATCAAATACCTATGTGTGCATATAAGTACAGGAAATTGCTAGAGGAAGCCAATAGCATAGGGGGATTATCGATTGGTACAGTTGTGCCACCATGCACGAAGCTCACTGTCAATGCTTTTTTTGGTTACAATCTAGTGACTCGGTGTGTTTTGACGTCAATTATGTTTGGTGGTTGGTGGCGTCATGACCATGTTTGTCATTACAGGGCATTTCACTGGAAAAACTTAAACAAATTGCTTTCTTTGTTTCCTATGAATGAGAGTTCATCCGCCTATATTTTTATAGCAATACACTTGTCGCATGAAAAGTAAATTGAAAATTAAGTTTTGACTATAGTCGGAGGCGCAAATACACTGATATTGCAAATGTAGTAGATCCAGAATGTAAATTGAAAAGTACGTTGATATTAATAAGGGAAAACACATGACAAATTGCAGTCATTCGATTGTACCTATACAAGTGAATTGGTTTTGCACGATCGCGAAGTTAATGTTGCAGCCTTCTTGTACTAAAAAAAGATATTAAAATAGTGTGTGACGGCATCTTAGAAATGCAGTTGAGCTGAAATCTAGATTTGTTTTCTATTATAAAACATGCAATGTATAAAGAAATTATTTGTAGTTGTAAGTTGTCGTTTTAAGTAAATCATCGTTAGTAACCTGAAATGCTGAATTCATTACAACATATTCTGATAAATGCAGAACACTGCAGAAAAATGCGTTTCAAGAGAAATTTTAAATGCTGTCGCAGGCTCAAATCGATAGCAACTAGCTAAAAGAAAAAGTGCTTTCATTTTAAAAACACAGGACAATCTAAATGTAAAATTATTGGAGCCTTCATTTCACGAGCATGTTAAAGACTACAAGCAACTATGAGTCCAAATGCTACCAATTTTATTAGATTGAGTCACAGATATCGCTGTACATGCATTGTTCTAAATATATTGTACTTTCCATTTATGTAGGTATAAAATTGCTCAATTGCTATACTAAACAATTGCTAAATGAAACATTTGCATGATCAAAAATAATTGTGCGGAATTGTTTTGGATGGTGTATTTTTGACATTTTATCATGATGAGCATCTATTTGTCTCAAATAATTTTGCCACCTTAATGTTTTCACCTTTAACAAATTGAAAATAAGGTGCTGTTACTGCCGCCAAATGAAAATTTTACGAGGCTGTAAAACTGTTTTGCAGCATTTATGAATGTCAAAACATATCAGAAAACATTTGTTGAAGCATTCGATTTTGTTGCTTTATGTGCAATGCAACGTTTTATGTTATGGTGCAATCGTATTTTATTAAATAATATCAACATACTGTGAATGTTATTTGTAAAATCGCCTATGCAATCTATTCCATCAGACATATCAATACGCCTTAAACAATGTTGCCTCTGGCTCAAAAATCTCTAAGTTAAAATATTGAGCATAAACTGAAAGTACTCGAGTTTACTATGGACGGGTAAATTTGTTTTAATTAAACCTAAATTATTTTTTTCAATGGACTGCATTAGTTGAGCAAACAGTACTATGTAAACTAGTTATCCTAAATGAGCTCTGATTTAGGTTTAAAGTAGGTCATATTCATTTAGAGTCTGCTCGAACACAATTTGCCTCCTATCTAAAGACGATGTGTGTCCTAACTGTCAACTATTTTTTTAAATTATAATCTACACTTTAGATTGATTTCAGGTGAGATTGTCATTATTCACATACACTATGATATATTTGGTGATGCACGCTTTCTCATCTTGGCATTCATCTGAATGCCCCTACGAAACCTCAAAATCATTTGATTGTGCACATGCAATTCAGTTTATTTGAATTTAGATTCAACAAATTCATACGCAGCATTGGCATTGGTATGATTATTCCCCTGATACAATGTTAGGTAATGTCAATTCTGTCATGTCATGCATCAGGCTAACTAACAAATGAATTATGAAGGCGTTTTTCGAATGAATAAAAATCACCAATCGTAAGTGATGGTGATCGTGACAGTGCTTGGATATATTTGTCTTCCAGGCTAATAACCTCGACAATTATTGGTTTAAGGGCACCTCGCTTACTTCTAATTCAGCCTGAAAAAAATGATTTTGCAGTAGAATTTCTATGCCAATTAAGCTAATTTAGTAAAGTTCCTCGTGTAAGAATATCTTCCGACTTTTCTAAAACAAAAGGCCTACTCCAGTTTACTTTCAGTAAAATGGCTCTTGAGGTTTTTAGCACTTCTGGGCATCACTTTGTATTCAAATTGTTTTTTGTTTGACAAACTCGGTTATCATCCATATCCGTAAATCTCAACACAGGGTTTAGCTTCAAATTTGCAAACTGGGCGTGACCAGGTAGTTTAAGGATTGGTGTCATTTTTAAGAACGCTGTCTGCTTGATTTAAAATACTCGCGGTTTTCTACCAATGCATATGAGTAGTGGTTTTTTGAAAGTCGTATACTGAAAGCCGAATACATTCATAATGCAACATTTAATTTAATTTTGTCCAAAATTAGATGACGTTGAGATAATGCAATGGGCTTAGATAAATGTTATGGAGTCTTCGACAGCATCAAATTTAAAAATTAAATGACGATCTATTACTTCCAACTTTATTTTAATTAAATGACCTTATCACTTCGTTT
>UXSR01005887.1:0-18569 GCA_900604375.1 Mesocestoides corti
CCTCCCCCTCCCCCTCCCACCACCACATCCCCGCCGACCCCTCACACAGCGCGGTTGTACGTGCCTAAGCAAGGAAACATCCGCAAAGGAAGAAGGCCAGGTTTTGGTGCAGCGAGCCTGGAATATTTACACAACAGACTTCACTCGGTGTACATCGGTTCCCTTTTTCCACGCACCCAGAAGTCAAACAGGGCCACCATTGGATGCTGAACTTTGCTAAATAATTAGTATTGATTTGCCTGGTCGAGCTTACGGAATGTTGCGCTTAACTGATACAAATGAACGTGAGAAGAAGCATCAGTATTTTTCCGGAATGGATCATGTCTACGAAATACCTGTGCGCTTAGCTGGGGCGCAAACATTGCTACATATCCTGAGTGAGCACAAATTCGATCGATTATCTTGCGTGCACTTCACGTGGCAATGTTAGTTCACGGATCGATGTCAATCAGCGCGCGAACATTGACTATCGATTATTCTGAGTGCAGTTCACGTTGAAAAGGTCAGTCAAAGATAGATGCCAAGCTTTCTTAGGTGGACTAACGCTATCGAAACTCTGTAACCCAAGCCCTTACTGTGACAATAAGTCAGTTGAGCAAAGCATTATTTACGGTCTTCTTGTTAACGTGGATTTTTGGACTTGCTGTGGCTCTCAAGGTGGTTTAAAGTTCTGTTCTATTCTAGTCAGCGTTGTGGTGGATATTTCGATCTTTCATGGCCAAAATCCTCATCAACATCAATTCACACACACACAGGCACTAAATGTAGCCGGTAACGTTGTGGTTTTAATAAACTCGGTGTATTTCAGTGCATTCGCGAGCCTGAGAACAGCGGTGGTTAGTGATGCAAGACATCGCGGACCGGGGACGTGTATATGAGGGTGATGTAACAATTGCACATAATGAGAATCCAACTCATTCAGCCAAAATCCATGAGAACTGACTTCAAGGTGTGCGCCTGACATGCAAATCTGGGTCAAACCCCGCCTCCCTCTAACAGGCACGCAGAAGGGCCTTTCTCACTCTCGCTGTGTGTGTGTGTGTGTGGTTGTCTGGTCACGTCCGCATTCGTTCAGCGAAGCCTTCAGGCAGCACTGGAACCCGTTTCTTCCAGATGTGCTAGCTGACGTGGTCGCGGTTCAGACTCAAATTCAACTTGCCCAAAGGCTAGTTTCGCGTTTCCGTGTTATTCTGTGTTATTTTTCCAATAATGCACACATAATCTGCAGCATATGGCAGAATGAAATGTTTTGCTAACCACAAGTTCAGTGGCACTTCTCGCTTCATTTAATTTGACAGGTGATGGTTTAAATAACCCTGTCAACTTCTAACTAAGTTGCTTCACAGGTCAGTTTTGTTTAAAAATAATGGAGAGGCTGTGCGCGTGATTCAAGTAAGTGCGGCTTCAGATCAACTGACCAATGTGTGAGGCAATATGGCTGATCTTTGAGGGCTGCTTGATGGCAGCCGAACTTGTAAACACTCTAGCATAATTACACTTAGGTTGTCCTAAATTAAACACCAATTCTTTTCCCGCCACTAATGGTAAAGAGATAACTCACACCTTGGTACTGCAAGCGACCCAATGCTTAATCGCAACATCCGACCTCAACCGACCATGCCCCAATCAGAGAACGCCAATAGCTGTGATTCCAGGAACCATGTATGACTCCATATTTGCTGTAAACAGTTCAGACGTGTTTCATTTGATTCGCGTCATACCCTGTTGGTTGAGGATAGCGTACACGTTTCTGCTTTGAACGTAGCCAAAAACTAGTGAGGGTATCGTCAATCACACAAAGCGACACACGGCGTTCGCGTTTGCTTTACCCCAGTGACCACATACACCGAGTCAGCGAGGTGACTCCCTACACGAAACGACAGATATCAGGTTCACCGCATCGCGCACAACAAACTACTCACTCGAGTAGTTTATGAGGCTTGTCAGGTGTAGTTTGCGCATGGGGTTGGATGGGTGTGCGTGTGTGTGTGTGTGTGTGTGTGTGTGTGTGTGTGTGTGGGTTGGTGCATCGTATTTCACACACACACACGTGCACAGCGAGAGAGAGAGTCGTCGGGTGAAACTGAGAGATGAAGAAATGCAACACCACCCCACACATGACAGTTCAGGCGCTGTTTGACAGTGTGTCTGTGGTGGGCACGCCACACACACACCACCCCCACTTCCACCCAGATAAGCAGTCGACTATTTTTCACCCAAATTAAGTCTGTGTAACAGAGAGCCTAATGGAACTTGATGCGCTGCCCACCTAACCCAGGGGATTCCTCGCTTGTGATTGGTCGAGACGACTAGATGAAGCAAATTAGGCAGCCTCATCAGGCAATATCACATCTAGGCCATGTTAACTTGGTGATAGAACTGCAAAACATATGATGGCAAAAAAATCAATAGAGAACAGTCTTTGAAGGGTGGGGGTTACTTGATACCTAATGGCTTTGTTTGAATGCATCCTGATCTGTGTGGCGCGCACTATGAACTGAGGCCGCATAGTCGCCTCCCCAATCATTGTTGCCAAGGTGGATTTGAGTAGGGAATGCCCCTCCCCTGGGTGTTCCGCACGTGTAACGAACTGACGGGTGGGTAGAGGTTCAATTCATGGTGCGTATTATTCTTCTTCTCCGTCTTAGCCTGAAGCAATTAACCCAGACTCTGGAGAGTGAGAGAGAGAGAGAAGTGTGTGTGCGGTTCCTCATCGTCTCAAATCACGACTTTGTGTGTGCCCCTTTTGAAACCAGACTCGCGTTATGCGTGCGTGCGTGAGTGCGTGCATGCGCGCGCGCAGGCTACATGGCTCGAACACATCCGTATCGTCTTTTAATGTATCCTTTTGTGGTTGGGTCGCCGACGCCGGTCCCGAAAAAACTGCCTGAAATTTCCCACGTGAGACGAAATCGGCGTCAAATGTTGTTACATACGTTAAAGCCTGTGTGGCCTCATGGCTGACCAAGTTCTTTGATTCGGTCGTGCTAGGGTTACCAAAGACACACACACACACACACACAGACACCTGGACTGCCTAAGTTGTGAGTTCCATCGCGCGGTTACAATTGACGGCACTTGACTAATGCATTCTGGTGCGGCTAAGTAAATTCAATCGATAATCTCGAATGCACTTCGCGCAGCAACGTTCGATCAGAGATCGATATTAATCATGTGTGGCGATCAGCGCGCGAACGCTGTTAAAAAACGCGAGCTTATAAAAATTTAATCGATTTTCTTGAGTGCAATTCACGTGTCGATGATGGTTCAGAGATCGATGTCAAGTCTTCCTAAATAAGTTTTCGGTTCGAAAACCATCCCGGGCTTAAGCCCATAACGCCATGAACAGGTCCTTACGCAAGTTAGCATGCTGGTTTGGATCAAATACTACAAAAAAACTGTTCTTAAAATTCACTTAGAGTCATCTTAAGCAAAAAAACACGATGGTCAAGTCGTGTCACGTAACACCTAACCCATTTTGAATGTTTAAATTGCCAAAAAAAATGCACCATCCCACGCAACAATCCCGTTCGCTGCATTTCATGTTTATCCGTGCCATGGCAGTACAAAACGCGCAATTTTCGAAGTAACAAAAGTTGTTTTTCTACTCCCTGCCTTTTCCTTTTGTCAGCCCTCAATTGCCGCGTCTGCCTCTGTCGGAGAGGGCTTCTGCGATTGACAATGGACAAGAGGGGTCAACAATAGGCCCGTCGCATAGAATTATAATAATATAATTTTATCGTAGCCTCCCGTACACCCCCCATCCGAGAGTTCTCGAGTGTGCGGGGTGGTACCGGGGGTGGGGGGAGGTGCTCGCCATTGCAGGGCAATGACAAATCTGTTGAAGAGGAATGAGGGGCTGGAGAGACAGAAGGGTGTGTGTAACGAATGGCGCGAATTTGATTGGTTAGTGGGGGGGGGAGAGGGTAGAGGACACAAAACGGGGCGTTTTATTGCCTCTGCAGGACTGAAGACAAAACCGGGTAATCGTGTACAATGGAATTTGACACATTTGCAGGCTTCCATTCTCCTGGGCATAGGGCTTGGGGTCACGTTGCTGTCTCCACTTTCAATATACGTCAAACTTTCTAAAGACCCTCTCAGCCACTTCTAATCTGTCAGTTTGATTGGCCCGCATTGTCTACATAGAGGGGGCCTTCGGCACACTGAATTCACCTGTAACACACGCATGACAAATATCGGAGTCGAAATCAGGACCCAAGAGAGAGGGAGACTCAACCGTTTGTCTGATGTCTGAACCTAATCGTGTTAGTCGTGCCACTGCGCATAAAAAAGCCGTGTTGTTGACCAATGGAGGCTGGGTGAAGCCGTAAAAGTGCAAATGGCAGAACGGGAGGGGGAAGGAAAGAATGAAACGGGAAGCTAGGGGGCGGTACACGCACAAGCAGACGCTTTAGCTTGATTGATAGGGACGCCGTGAGGAGAATGGCGTGTCTGAGGGCGTGAATCTGCGCGATTGATAAATTATTTAATGCAGATGCTGATGGCATCTAAATGAACATCGCTACGTGAATCGCCTTCGCGATAACTGATTGAATTCACTTCCATTCACGCTCGGTTTCGGTATGATCGATTGGGACGCAATGGCAAAGTTATCGAGTCGTGCGAATATGCTAAATGAAGATCAGTTGACCTTGGCCAGGACTTTTCATTGGCTACTTTGGCCACTTTCAACTTTGTGCCAAATCACGCAGACCAACAAGGCGCACAACATCGTAGATTCGTGCAGGTTCGATTGCCAGCATCAATTCTACTGTTAACTGTCCCCCCCCCCCCCCCCTGCATAAACTTTGAACCCCTCGTGTTCAGACGGCATCGCTCGTAACCCGCATAATAAAGCGGACCAGGGGTAATAAACAGTGAATTCTTGGAGGGGGAGGAAGGGACAGAAATGCATCTGTGGAAGCCCGCAGGTTCTGTTGCGTTTGCAGACTCAATAAACTTTTTATTCCAGGGGCCAAACACAGCAGGTTGTGCTCAAAAACAACGTAAGGCGGCAGATGTTTGGCGTCAGTTTATGTAGGCTGGCTTGATATTGATCGATCACTACGTGAAGAGCATTCAAGATTATCGATCGAAGTTGTTAGCGGTGTTAGCGTGCTGATCGTCACGAGCCAATGAGCGCTGAGCACGAAGAGCGTGTAGCTAACGCAGTGTTTGCATTACAAATCAATTGTATTCTTTAACTATGGAATTTAAAGTAGACAATAAGATTTACATCAAGTCGTGGGCTTGTAATTAATAAAATTTAAATAGTAGCACACACAATGTATCTCGTACACTCCAATGCATCCAATAGATGATGACTTATTGATGAAGTGCCTGATTAGTGAGTTCGCGGAAAAAGTCTCGCATCAAAGAATTTTTACTCTCGTGACAAGATATTATTTAGAGATTAGGAAGCCAAAGTCGGTGCAACGAGCCACCTCTGCACAGTAGGAACATACAAAGTTTTAACTAATTACTTAAATCATTATAAGTAGCAATCGAAAAATCCAAGGATGAATGAGTGCGTGCGGATGAACGGTTGGTAAAAGGGATTGTTAGTGGTGGATTTGATCCAGGATAACAAAATTCGACTTTTTGATAGTTGGTGTTCCCTAGTGTTGACTTTAAACTTTGTGTGCATCGTCTGAGAATTCGCGCAAAACATTTCGTTCGAAAAAAAGGAATCGCATACCAGTACAAAAAAAGATTTTACAGACGTTAAATCTAACGAAATTTCACCAAATTGATAGCTTTCACCAAACTTGAACAGGTTTTTAGTCGGTTGCGATGTATTTCATTTATTTATTAACTTATTAATCGAAATTTACCAGGATGGATAAAGTACGTGAATCTGGACACATTGTTGGTGCCTGTACTTTCCACTAATTTGTGACCATTTAACTTAAAGTATCTATTTTAGCCATCTAGATTGCCGCAGTATGGATTTAAATAAGACCGAAATAAGGTAATGATTATTTACATTAATCAAGAAATGAAGGAAAAATTCGGTTGCTTGAGGGCCCCGGTAACAACTTTTTTCTACTTTCAACTGAAAAAATACTGGATAAACTATCATTTAAATTAAGAAAACGAAACAAGGTAAATTTAACTAGTTTATTTGCAAATGAGTTAGTGGTGGAAAAATAGGTTCAACAAAACAGCACCCGAATTTAAATTCCTTTACTTCCACGATATCCTGCGACCGGATAGATAAATCCAGTTGATGTAATAAAGTTAAATTACTGTGCATTATGAAAAATTTACAAGCGATTGCTAATTGGCAAACTTTTACACATGGGCTTATAGTTATATTGTTAGGGTAGGTATGCAAGTCTACAACTGAATCCTGAAACAAGGCAGATTCGAAAACCAACCGAGAGTTCAAATAAATTATGATGAAAGAACAATTTCGCGACTATTTATATCAGGATTGCACAAAGTGGACAATGCCTTATGAAAAGCCTAATTAAAGTTCAAAGGAATGAAATAAACACAGCAATTATTTTATAACGTAGATGTAAGTAAGGAAGTAAATAACATCAAATCAAGACGTGGATAGGCCTATGCGAATTATGCGAAAAAACACAGCTCACTTTAATGTCTTACGATTTTATTGATATTGCATTCGGTAGACCGACACGTTAACTCTGTTGTTTCCAGTTTTGAAAGATCCATTAAATTGTTGTCATTTAAGCGATTTTTATTGTAACTGAAATATTCAGAATGAAAACAATGGCAAAACAAAACCATTCAAAATAAGAACTGAACAATTTCTAAAGGTCAAACTAACAAATCCAGGCTGTAATCGAGATTTAAGCAACTTATATTGCCACGTTACATAAAAAAGTACACTCAAAAGAAAGGGCCATCTAGAAATCTGTTCAATAGAGGCATGAGGTAAGATTTCATGCAATGAATCATATGCTTATTGCGCATGAATTGATATCAAACATTCAATCACATAAAAAGATTAAGGCATCGGAATAAAACGTCAAAACGAATTCAGAAATCCCAACGAATGCAATGAGAATTAGCATAATTTTGTCTGCTTCGATTTTTAGAAATTTAGCGACAGGATCATTTAATATTGTTTGACTCTAATTTTTCTTACAGGTTTTATGATTTTCTGAAGAAAAAATATCACCGCCACTAGGTAAAAATTTTGGAAGATCATTTCATGTTTGCATGTCTATAAACTTTATTTAATTGTAAATTGAATAATCACATCGAATTTTTAAATGCCCACAAAATAATTGAAATTATTACTCGTTCCTGGATTGGTTTCAAATCCAGAGCGCCTTAAATGATTTGATACAAGAATTTCAAAGAATTATGACCGGCACATTCAAAGTACTTATTTGTTACGAACTTAGGTAGAGTTTTGCGGCTTGTTAGATTGAGCTTATTTATGCGGAACTCATGTTTGCATTGCTTAGAGTTTACTAATTATCCTTAGTTTATAAGCCTATTTTGCGTTTTGCAGGTTTTAAGATGCTGTAACTGAAGGATGTTTGAAAATATCGCAGCTTCGAAACACAGCGCCATTACCTGGCCCTTGTTGGTGGACTACACTAAAGCACAGTGTAAACGTGTTCTTCGAAGGCTTGAGCTCGAGGCCTATGCAAAAGTCGTGACAGTATTTAGAGCTCAGGGCCCCCTAACTGGTGAGAAGAAAAAGACTCTCGAAGATCTGCAACAATTATTAAGCATTGCTTCTGATCGTCACAAAGCCGAAGTCCGCCGCGCTTTAAATGACGAAGAACTGGCTACTATTTCGGAATCGTAGGTTTAATGGGCTGAGATAATAAAGTACTTTTAGAATTTGCGGTAAAGAAACGGATGAGAATTGGGTTCTTGAGGGGCGTCGTGTCGCACCACTTCTACGGCGTGGCGTTCCACAGACAGCCTTTCTGCCTAAAGCGGATGCAGTCGCAAATAAGTGGGCTTCAATCAACAGCAAGTTGCCTAGGCCCATCGAGACGGCTGTTGCCAATATAACACCTCCCAGTATTAGGCCGATTGTTAAAGAACAAGATGAGTTCTTACAAGATACGGGTGCACAGGTACAGTTGATGTCTTACGTTATTGTGTGTCACCCAGCATAAGCTTAACGGTGTTCTTGCTACAAAATTTGTCGCGCACTGGTACATCAATCTAATACCTGCACACTTTTTTCCAAGAACTCTGGCGCCATCACACTAATACTATATTGTTAAGACGTAAAGCGTGTGTAAGTGTGAACCTGTTTGCCTGTTTAATCTAAACTTGAAGAAATGTGAGAATTCTATAAATTTGTTATATTATCAAGTACTCGTCATTCGTAAATTCCAACCCTGAATCGAATGCCGATTTTCCTTTCCAGCATCACGGTGAAAACTCAGGTGTGCTTAAAGTTGAAGTAGCAACAGCTGATGAAAACGATGAAAGAGAAGTAACGTCGAATTCTGTGCCGGAGGCTGCCGTTGAGGTCACTTGTGAAGCAGATGTTTCCAAACTCATCCAAACTCCCCGTAAAAAGGATGAAAATGCGAAGTCAGTAAGTACGGCGCCACTCCAAGATGAATCACATCACAGAAATTTTGGTTCGGGACACGTCCTCCCTGTTTCGGCGCCACCAAAGATTAGCGAAGCCAACGCGACGCAGCAGAACGTATCGTCAAGCCCGTCCCAAGGTTCCTTGATCACTCCTGCCACGGTGAGTATCCACAGATTGTTGCTTTTTGTCTACTTATGTGCTTAATTAACCTCCCTCAAACATGGTTAATTTACAGGGTTCAAAGCGTCCCCATCCGGATTCAAATCCACCTAATCAGGTAATTGTTTCCTCGGAAACAATTGTACAGACCTCACAACCACCCCCAACGACTGACACTACCGCCTCTATGAGCAATGGCGTAATTCCCCTAATTTCATCTTCCCGCAATGTTGTCATTCGCCAGAGCGTCGTTCCCGCCCCAATTCCTGTCTCCCTACACAGCTCCCAAAGTAAGCACGCACTTTCTTAATCCTCCATAATACCATCATTGTAAGTTCTTTGTTTGCCTTATCTGTGGTTAATATCTCTGTATTTCAAGTAGTTGAGGTTTACGATCATCATTTCGGAAAAAAACCTAGATAGCCAATTTACTCCTCAGATCAGATTTGTCCTCATACCCTTTTTTTTGCACTGTAGTGAATTAGGCAGACTGTGTGCGGTTTTGTGCACAATCAATAAATTCCACTGCGTTGGCGAAGTTGACTTATTGTATGAATTCCACTCAAAGGTGTTCTTTACGCAATCGTAAATTGCAACAGATTCTATGTCCGCGTTTTAGGTTATGGGTTTGTCTTGTTCTCGAATTTCGATGCCTCGTTTGTTTTTAGCTATTCGCACTTATCAGCCGTCGTTGTTAATTCACTTCAATTATGATCAAGTGTGTTGAAATGCCGTGACAATCTAACCACTTAGTAGTGGGGTTGCGGTTTTAGATTCCATTCCCTCTGTTCGCTGTTTGTACACACGTGTTCACACGTATTGACGTATTGATTTTAAGGCTGCTTTAAAAAATTGCAAATATAACGGGTTGCCGAATTAAAAATGAACTATTTTGGTCTAATTCGTGAGATATTTTTCAACCAATTCTGGTGTGAAGCTTATGAGCACTGCTTGGCCACCCAACCTTTGTTGAGGTTCGCTAAGGAATCTAAGGTCAACTGGATTGGTGCTTATTGTAATCGTGCGACGATAAACCGAATGGGTGTTTCCTGAGCTCGATGCTGCATTATTCCATGGGCGTTCTTATTGCATGTGTGAGTTGGTTTGGTAGACGTACTTTCGGACATATTGTCCTCCGGAGTAGCTTATCTCTAGGCTAGATTTGGGAGCATCCTTTAATTGGGAGGGCTTCATTTTCCTGGTGCTACGCCGCCAACAGCTCATGAAAAGGCGGGTTGCTGTCCTTTTACTGGGTTAACCTTCTGATGTGTTAGTGAACTCACTTCTTGTTATTTTCGATTATTACCATTTGTTACTGATAACTTTATAGTAGCTATTTTGTTTGCACAGGTATTCAAGTAGCCAAGGTGCAAAGCACCGGCCCCATGGTCACAGTGTCTGCCCTCAACCGCGTCGCACCGACGACCATCGCCTCGACCACACCGGGTTTGACCACCATGGTGGTAACTGGCACTGCCGGTGCAGCCGCCTACGTCTCCCAACCAGTGACTGCTGCGCGGATAATGAAGAGTTATCCCTCCGTGCTGAGTTACCACCACGCCACTACACCCACCACCCACCTATCCGCGTCCAGCATTCTTGCGGACAGCAAGAGACAAGCACAGCATCAGCAGACGCATCCGCAGCATTCCATCGTGGTCCAGCAACAGATTCACTCGACCGGGTCTACTTCTGGCAACGTCATAGTCGTCCACCGAGGTTGGTTGTGTGTCGAATACTCCTCGTAATGTAGGCTGTTGTCTCTGTGGTTCTTATGTGTTTGCCTCATTCTCCAAATCCCCCTTTAAGCCTCTGGTATCTGTCCCACTTAAAGTCAATATACGTCGTTTTTGTCTATTGACACCGCTGTAAGACAACTGCCAGCGCGTGCGTAAGTCAGTGTTCTCTGAAAATTAACCTTGTCCGATCGCAGGTGGTCCGAGTCGTCTGGTGGCGACGACGACGTCGGCTTCAGCGCAAGTTAGCACAACAGCCAATCCGGCTTCAGCCAGTAGCCGTTCCTTGCGGATTCTCCCCGTGCCCGGGTCTGCTGTTGCTCCAGCGACGTCGGCTGCCACGACTTGCGGAAACACAGCCCTCGCTCCGCTGCTTCCCGCCACACAAATACCCTACTCTCATCAACACCCCAGCTATCGCGTCTCCAATCCCGCTACCATTGTAAGTCTACCAGTTGTTTCTCTATTAAACGTAGCCCGAAGTGGCATGTTTCAGCTCCTACACGTAAAACAACGTCCGGTCATATGCGACCGTTCCCTCATTTACGCGATTTGTTGTCTAGTCTACTGACACGATGAGTATTCATGCCTCTTGAAATCTCAATTCTCTAGGTTCAAGGCGATTCGCAGCTGGCGGCAAGCGGGTCCATGAATATAATCAAAGTGCCGATCAGCGCACCCGCCGGCAGTCACCCCAGCGGTAATCTCTTGGCGCGCCCCGCCCCAGCACTGCAGGCCGCAGTAGCCACGTCAACTACGCTTCACACCGGCGCACCACTGCCGCCTCCCCCCACCCAAGCCAACTCCCCCGCTCTGGTCAGTGTTCTCGAGCCGAAACGACCCCGCCTGGCGTTTGTGCCCGCTACCGCGACCCCCTCGGCTCGGCAGTAACGCCCCCCCCCCTACACCCCCGGCTCTCCCCTCTGCATTTCACCCAGTGTAAATATTTACATAGGACATTGTTTTAAGCCTCCCTCCCTCCTGGCTCACCTACCAACCCCCCACCCACCTATCCCCTTATCGTTAGATCGCCCGTTCCCAAAGAGCAAGCTTCAAAGAGGGTGAGCTTGAGTATGCGAGAAAGAACTATATACTACTTGTATGTATGCGTGTGTGCGTGTGTGTGTACGACATGCTCGTGCGCATGTCTAAAGGCTTACTACTCATTATACTATATTAATAAATCTAAATCTTTTCAAGTTGCCTTCTCGATTGCGCTTGTCTGTGGTGTGTCATGGTGGAGGATACATGGTAGAAGGGGAAGCGTTATGGTGCCACCAAACCGATAATACCTAATTATTGGGGAAGTTGACAAAGAGCTTTATAGTGAAGGCCGAATGGGCGGAGAAAGGGCTTAAGGATAGGCTTCTCAAGATCTGTGCCATGATCAGTTGTGCCAGGCAGATTATCAGTCTAGTCGGAACGCGAACTGTCCCACGATCTGCCCTGCAACTATAACTTGGGGTGTTACACGTGCACACGTATTATGCGTGGTGCTGAATTCTCATTGGTGTTCGTTTCTACGTTTGAACACTTGACCCTCAGTGTTTTGGTGTGTTTTAAACAACACACCGGAAGTGGCGAATGGACTTCAAGGTCACCTAGGCACCAGGTATGCGTGTTAGCTGGTGGCAAGGGTACAAATAGATTGTCCTACAAAATCGCAAATGACCTCATTGTGAACGCAATTTGAGCGTGAACCGCCTGTCGTTGTGCGTATCGACTTCACCGTGTGGTAAAATGGTAGGCAGTGAATTGACTAGTCTCAAAAATTGTCTGACAAAACAACCACGGTCTTGGATTACCATATTATGTTCTGTGGGCTATGCATCTACAGACCAAGCTCCTTCTGACTCCTAATTGGGTTGTAGATGACACCATTCACCTTGCATCAGCTAACCGAAATATCCTCGCTTGAAGAACGCCTTGATCAAGTTCCATGGAAGGAAGCAGACGTGAACTGCCTCCTCTCGCACCTGCGTCCTCTGCGCGCCTGCTTCACAGATTCCTCGTCTGGCGCAGACATCTCCCAAGAACAGTGTGCCCGAGTCCTGTCCACGATTTCTTCCCTCCTGTCCAGCCTCCTCACACCCCAGACGAGGCTCTACCTCGATCAGACAGACGGCCGTGACCACCTGTCTTTGTCGGTGGCAATCCAATGTCTGGTCAACTGTCTCTCCTACATGGGCCCTCGGAAGATGCATGTCTCCGGGGAGATCGTGGCTACCATCGTCGCCTCGTTGGTGTACAACGCGGACACCTGCAGCTGGGTGTTCTGCCTCACACCGGGACGACCTCTGCCGTTGTGGCGCGCCAGAATCGGGTGCTACGCTTTCATCCTCATCACCAGTCTCATCACCTCCACGCAGCAGACTGGAATACCCCCTGATTTCGCCAGATTCCTCCACGTCTCGGCGCAGTGCATGCGCGTGGTTGTTGTTGCCGGCGGCGAGAACGCGCAGCTGGAGCGAGATTGGTTCGATCATTGTCTCTCCCTCACTGGCGCCCTCTGTACGTCACCACCCACGCTAGCCTACTGGACACACGAGGTGCTGGGACAGGAGCGGATTCTCGAATTGTCCGCCTTTTTGGGCACGCTTCTTCTGCTTCAGGACTACGGCGAGAAGTTGGACGACCTAGAGTCGCCGTCGTTGAAGAAGCTGGCTGAAACCTGTCTTCAGTCTTGCCTGTCTGTAATGACGGTTCCGAGGCAGGCGTGGTTGAACACGCTTTTGGCAGCCCTTCGACACTGCATAACCAGGTCGCCATTTCAATTGCGTCACGAAGAAGACGGTTGTAAACCGACTGTGGAGCCAATTTCAGTTGTAAGAGCATCGATTTCTCTGGTAGACGCATGTTTATCCTCATCTCATAATTGATTGAGCACTGGAAACGTGTTTAGGCACACAGAAAACTACTGATACCTAGAGTGCATCTAACAGATCAGAGTCCGATCGACAGAGATCCTATTTGGCGTCTGCTCAACTTTGAATCTGGAATCTGTGCTTACAATAAATCGTATTATATTCGAAGGTGCAGGGGTTGTTGCAGAGCCTTAGTTATGGCTATTACAAAAGGAATCAATTGCAAGAGCTGGTTCATTTCAGGTTGTTAGCTTGACTGCTTATCTCTCCCTGCAGCTGCTGTCAGATAACAATATTCCCCAACTGCTTGGCATAATGCGCGGCGCGATTTACATCATGGTTGCGCTTCTTCCTCCGATTGAGGAGGCCTCCTCAGACAACGCTTCCAGTCTCATCGACAATGACAGGCTACTTGCTGATCTGATCGCCTGCGTTGGAGATGTCCTGGTGATAGTCGATTCTCTGCTTCAAGCACACCTTGCTGCGTGTGAACCAATCGGACCACGCAAAAAGCCACCAAGTCTGATGGACTCGATGGTGAGGAGTTTGCGATTGCCCCGCTCAAGTCACCAATTCTCTAATCGCATTCTGTCTCACACAGCATACGCCCGATTCGCTCCAGCCACTTACTTGGTAGGCACCAAGTGGATTAAATGTTCTAACAGAATGCCATTCAAGGTGCAGTTGTGTTTAACTGCCGTCCACGATTCACAAATTGCAATTCACTGGTCGAGAAATGTTCAGGAAACCCGCTTTACGGGTTGTGAGGTTTGCTAGAAGTGTTACGACTGCATTGGCGTTCATCCACCACTATTTCCTTCACAAGATCTTGTTCAAAGCATTGCTTAATTCTCTTTCCTGTAGAATTGCCAGAGCCCGATATTTCCGCGTCGTTCGGCTGTGTTTGTGTACTTGTGCGTGTAGCAGCGTATGACTACACAGCGGAGTAGGCATGACCACCGATTAAATACAATTTTCTGCCGGAGAAAGCACCGTTTCTTAAAAAAAGCCTTTGTTGTGCTTATCTATGGTCAAAGCATCATCGACTGTAAACCAAGCATTGTGAATCGTCGTTTGTTTAGCACAACTTTGTTTGTTTTCATTTGGAATGTGATGACGTCCAATGCGTTTTAAATAACCCCTCTATCTTGATCCATTAGGTTGTCGTGAATCCTGTTTATTCAACCCCTTAATCCGATCTCTCCAGCCTCCGACACAGGGTTCCCCTTTTTCGCAGCATGGCGCCAGCCGCGCGAATCCTCAACTCCCCCTTCATTCACACGAATATTTATCTTGAATTATCCTCACGCCTAGGTCTCGATGTCAGCGCAGTTATGACTCACACATCTGATCTATAAATTCACACGCGCAAACTCCACACACGAGACGACGACGACGACGACACCAACGTGGTTTAGCTCTGAAGTAAACGGTTGTGTCCACGTCCTCTCCGATCTTTTTTCTTCATCGCGGGTATCAGGGAAGCGTAATCGGGCCCGAGTTAATTCCGTGGCCCCGGCGTGGTTTAGGACCGCATGCTGGGGCCCACAGCAAGGTCAAGGCTACTCATTGCCTATAAAAGCGGGCACACTCTGACGCGCTACTCAGCCATTGGCTGAGACAGCTAGAGGTCATTGAAGGTGGGGTCCAATGTCAAACAAGTGACCTTGAATACTGGTTCGCTGAATGTGTGGTTCTTGTCATTGACCCGCCATTCACCAAAGTGAACGATCATGACATTTCTGTTCTCAGTTCAAGTAAACTCAAAGAAGGTCTACTTTTTTACTTTATTATTCCTCGAAACCTCCTATTGGTCAATTAGCGTTAGCATAGGTGGTTTTGAACGGCCAATCCACTTGCGGGAAATTTCATGCACCGCTTAAATTAAGTTGTGTCTGCGCGTATTCATTTCCTTAAGGGTGTCTTCAGATTTGACGCTCCCCAGAGCATTTGCTTCGCGTCAGACCTGAAACAGGAGCTCATTCGGTGTCTGCTGGCCATCGTGCACGCCCGACCGAACCTAGTCCCCTGCATCGCGGATCACGCCCGCGCCACAAGCATAAAATGCGTCTCCGTGGTGGATGCCATCCCAGTGAACGCTCGCGACGTCTTCTGGGCCGTGATTAACTCCACGCAGCGTGATCCGGCGAGCCCCGTGGCCGTGGAGTGGACCATTGTGCTGTTGCGGTTGCTGCTCAAGCCTGCGGACGCCTCTGCCGAGGTTCAGCGCGCCGCCGCGTCCATGTCGGAGAGGATTGCCCAACTCAAACCCACGGCCACGATCAGAGAACAACTAAAAACCCTCGTTGGCGTTGAGCTGCCAAAATAGTCTGTAATGTACTTTTTTTTTCTGAAATTGGTTAATAAAAACTAGCAAGTAAGCTCTCTGGCTTGAGTTTTTGTGGTCCGAGTTTGTGTGACGTGTTCACTTGAAGTCGATGTTGATTTTGAAGGGCACCTTTCGCCGGACTGCTTTTCCTTGTTCTTGGTGCTTGCGTTGTTGTTTTGTGAATTTTTTTTTCAAAACTTAGCTTTTGTCGTAAACCGGCATCGTTGCGATTTGATGCGAAGACTTCGAAACCATCGCAGTCAACTTGAATGACCTTGACCTTGTAAAGTGCTCATTTTAAACCCCTTATTTAAAGTGGCAAATGCGATTTCCGTGACCATTCACCTCAGGTTGAATCGAATTGAGCACTTTCCGAGTGACGACTTCCACCGCGTTAGTTACTAGGCTCGGTCGTATTTTGCATTTTTGTCCGAGGTTACTCAGTCACGCAGTCTGATTTGTAAACACGTTGGATTCACACGTACTCTCATGACTCACGAAGGTTTCACTGCGTTGTCGTCTTGCAGATGGTCAAAGGTGTCTGATTTCTTGCGGATTCGAAATGTTCTGCCTAAAAAATGGCTTTCAAGGTGGGTATTGTAGCATTTGCCACGTTGTGTTCTCTCAACCCACATTCCGACTGTAACGCGCGCCATTCGCCCCACGCACGCCGGTCTGGCGTGTTCTTTGTCCTCCTCTCCCCTCCCGCACTCTCGCCTTCCTCAAGGCACGCTCGTGAGTCTGAGGGCAACGCCGACCCTCCTCGCGGCCACCCCTTTCCCCGCTCTAACTCCCCCTAAGCTCTAGCCCTCTGGATTTGTATACTGTAGTATGGAATCCATCCGGTTCTTCCAGCTATTCTTCTATCGTATGCCTGGTAGCTAACCATGACGGTGTGGCTATCTAAGAGGGACGGACTAACAGTCATCTCCCTATTTAGGTCCCCTCTCAGTAGGCGCATTACACGACATGTATAACCTTCATTGTTGGACCTTGGTGACCAACCATCTCTGGTGCACTAGAGAAATTCGCCCTCGTCAATCATATCTCGTTAGAGGATCTGAATTAAAAGTTCATTACAACGGCGTGCCACCACGTGGATTTTAAATGTGACTTCCACGTTGTAGTGAAGAATGGATCATTTAGAGGTGTCCTGAATGGCGGATTCAGGCATTTTATCCCAGGCTTATTGGATAATGACAGTTAATTGTCTTCTCATGCGAGCATGACAACTGCCTAAGTTGATGTGGGCTTTTGCAAGCCTGCATAATAATTGTGGACTCCGTCTTAAGGTCTTGAATCACGCCGAGTTGCTGCGTTTCATTGGACCGATTACGCTCCGGACGACTAAGAAAACTGATTATGGCGGAAAAACAAGCGTTTACTACAAGCCTCATTCGAGTTGTGCTGTTGTTTGCGTGTATTCCAAGTCGTGCGCGACTAATTTTCGTTCAAATGACTGAAACAGGCACCGAGAGAGAGAGAGAAGTGCTTGCACAAGGATGTTTCAGCAGATGGGGTTCGTATGGGTGATTTGGGGTGGTGTGTCGGAGCACGCGTCAGCAGAGCCGTATCTCATTGGTTTACACTGATCTTGTGGCGGTATCTCATTGGTTTACATTGATCTTGGAGTTGTGGCGTTCTCGATGTATGGTATTGGGTTTTACTAATTTTGATAAATAACCAGGTGTTTAACGGGTGCGAAGATAACAGAATTCCATCACTTGTACTTCCTTCAACCTCATCAGATAAGCACGATTTGGTGGTGTTATTGTAGCATATTTGATACCTCTCGATTGTAAGCTAGACGGGAAATGCAGTATTAGTAAATAGTAACCATTTTTGCTTTCTTTTTCGAATTAGGTCGTGTTAGAAACATGCTTTAACTTTACCGCTAAACCACTCACAATCCAAGGTCGGTCAATAATCGATCAGACAGCAGGCCTTCGTTAATCTGAAAGGGTATTGTGCATTTCCTGTGGTTTTTATGCACCATACTTATCAACTAAGTTAAGAAGAGTAAGTACGCAGCCCGTCCGCGGGAATGTGCGTTGCCTTGGGTCAAGTCTCAGGTGTTACTCCGCAAATTTGGATTTACACGAGTCGTAGTTAACTGCTACATTTTTGTTCATTTAAACTCGCAATCTGTGCCATGTTAACGGGACACGGTGTCTGTTGCCATGGCAACTAGCCGCCACTGCACTTATGAGGTCGACTTTCTCGCATTTTGTGCTTCAGCGCCTTTGCAATTCCCCTCGTCTCTTCGGCGTCAGGACCTTCGTCTTTCCGAGGCTGTGGAGAACATGTGTTTCGACGATATCTCCGCCTTCACAAATACTGGACGAACGTCGTCTAACGCGCCTCCTTTCTCAACCGGCTGAAGCTGCAAACTTCGCACAGCTTCTCAGGGAATCGCCTGATTTCGATGCAACCATCGTCAGGCCCCTTCTGGACGTCGCCAAACTGACTCGCGCGTCCATCCTGGACCTTCTGCAAATAGCCTTGTCGCCGGATCTGCCGACATTTTACTCGCAGTCATTTTCCCCACAGACCCGTCGACGCCTGCTGCAGCCGGACTTTGTGCTCTCGCAGTTGAAGCTGCCGCTCATGCGGTTCGGTGTGACGAACCCCGAACGCGTGATTCGCAGGTGTCCGAGTCTGTTCACCGCGGCAGTCATGCAGGACGGTGGACAGACGAGACTGTTGGCCTCTCTTAGCGCGTTGAAGGGCTTTTTAACGAAAAAGGACCTCGGCACACTGGTCAAGAACTATCCTAGTGAGTGCGTGAGCTCACTGCTCGTGAAAACGAATGCTGGTCGCCTCCAATTTACAAAACCAAGTCTTTTCAACAACCGTACTGATAATGAAATCAGTGGTATTACGATTGCATGTCGCGAATTTACGAGATCTGCAAAAATTCGAGCTGTGTTCGAACA
>UXSR01005888.1:0-12973 GCA_900604375.1 Mesocestoides corti
ATGTCCACATTATCCTACCGATTTTCCCTTTAAAACCGTCTCGTTCTACGTCCACAGACGGTTAACAGGAAATTCCGTTTGGGTTTCCCCATCCTCGACCACTTCCAAAAAATTGCCATCTGTATGTCAGTCTATAGATTTGATCATCGTCATCATCCAACACACATAATGAAATCAGAAACAATTGTTTGGCAGTGCGGTGTTGGCATCATGTGTGTTCTTATTAATTTCTGGCAAGTAACGGGTGTCGACTACCTGTGTCTCATCATCACGGGAGTAACCCAATAGGAGAAGTCAGAGAGATAAAGAATTTCAAGGTCACTCGGTTGCACGAGTGAGACGTTTAGCACTGACACACCAAGCAACTACCTACTAAAAAATCCGTCAGTTCTGCCCGTGGTGGTGATATCAACCACACACCTCCGACATTTCAATTAATCGATGTTGCAGACGCCGCGTGCACTTTGTTGCGAGATATTACACACTTCATCAGACAGGCGAATACCAAAAATAGGCATGACCAAATGCCCTGCGCTACGAATAGCCCGCCTTCAATAAGGCGACCAATACAGACGCAATTGTAATCCGATGATTGGTGGAGTGTAGACCAATCAGAAGCACCCAGCCTATACTGGCGCAGCTCAGTTATATCCAACCCCTCAAACAACTAGCTTTGCTGCACTAGTGTGTTTGCAGCGCTCGTTTCAAATTGTGTGATGAGACGATTGAGTGAAATGTCGCTTTGGTAGACTGTCAGCCGAGGATTTTTTTTTGTTCGGCGTAAGTCTTGTTTTAATTACGTTTAATTTAAACACATGTGGTGGTGATATTTCAAATAGGAAGTAGGTACTTGTGTATTGTACCTGAATTAGAATAGGGGACTCGGTTTGAGTCCTCTTTACCAATTAAACCTATCTGTTTACTTGTAAGTAGTATTAGACAGGTTATAGTTCCGTTTCTTTGTGAAATACCGAGCTGGCATGAGTATTTTTATTTGATCACATAACAACGGTAACACTCACTTGCTCTCAAACCTAGGACACTACAGCCAAGGGTAAAAGAAGAATTGTTAATCAGCAAATTTCCAACCAGTCAAAGCAGTTTTTTTCATAAATTCTCAAATCGGTGGGCCAATAACAATCGTAGAACTAATCGATTATTGAACATGTGGACGAATGACATTCCACCTCCTCTGATTACTCCTGAACATAATTCCAATTTGGCAAAAGTAATATCCATGCCTGGTCTGTTCCACACTTCGTGAGGAAATAAACGAGTTGTTCTTTAAGAAATAATTCAATTTACGTGACTAGCTGCTACCATTACCCCAACCCTTCAATCTCATTGGCTACATGGTATTTTGACGCAGCGATGTGGCATCGATCGATTGCACACACCAATAATCAATGATGATCTCTTCGAGTCATGACTGGGTGACTTTTTACCTTAAACGTATGTGTATTTTGTTTACACATAGGTCTGTCTGGAAATTTCGAAAAGGTTGTGCGGAGTTAGCTTGAACTAGCTGTTAAACATGTGGCCTTGAAATACTGGAATCTCATTGGCTACTCGGACCGGAGAGCAGGTGCATTAAGAAGGTCACTAATTTTCACAATTCGGAGAAACTTACTCTCGACTGTGTTCATATCTCATTTGAAAAATGTTATCAGCTGGCAGTTTTTCGAATACGTCATGCGTTGACACGACCTTGAAACTGACATGGCAGAATACGTGGAGGCGGCTGAATCGCTTCATCCAATGAAATTTTAGCCCTGTGTCTGAGGTGACCTCGGGGTCATTCAAAAACTGCAAAACAGAACCGCCAAAATTTATTGATTGAAAATAAATAGTCTTTTTCCCTGACAACGCTAGACCACATGACATTTATTCGACTCTGTACAAGCACTTGGTGATGGTGTGGCAACGCAGTTCTACAAGGATGCAATTCAAAAGCTGGTAATACGTTAGGCGGTCGTTCTAGGAAGCGATCGTGCGCAACATTATTTAAAGATCTGACGACTAGTTCCTATTGGCTGGTAATAAGGTACACCCTTCATGCCCCACCAGAAGCACAAAGGACCCATCTTTACGTAAATGGCCCGTTTAGGCGTGGGTATATCCTGGACCGTCACAATAGTCCACAAAATTACTCTTTTTTGTTGTCTACCGGAAGGCAGTGAAAGGCATGTGCTCATACGTTGTTTCCGGTCAACACATGTGGGGGGACCCAATTTCTAAGTTTTTGAATTTTTCCCATTTAGTGGTGCAAACGCCCAGAAATATCTGTTTGTATGACTTCTAACTGTGCTGCTAGCTCTTTCTATGTTTGTGTTGAGTTTTCGTCAAGTTGAGCGTGTAATTTTCGCTTCTTCAAACTACCTAGGCTGCAGTCCAGGTCACAAAGACTGAAATAACCACTTCTGAATCGTTTCTACCAATAATTGCACGTTTCTTAGGCCAGAACGTAGGCATCAAGAACACCTCAAATCCGTTCCCGTTACGTAGGAGCATTTTTTTTTCATATAAAAAGCAGTGCCATCGAATGTGCTGTTTATCGGTTGCCATTGTAAACTCCACTATTCTGAGAGGTTGTGTGAGTCACGTAGACTTGTAGTTCAGTGTTCTGAAACCTTGTCTTCGATCCGTTCAAAACCACACAATACCGCGAAAGTATTTCTGTTTTGTTGCCAACGTAAAGTAACCGATAACTGACAGCTCCCAATTTCAAATAATGATTGGCGTCTATGACGAATAAGTTTAAACCCTCGTAACCATATTTTTTCCCAAACTCAGCGGCTCATCAACAACTGCTTTGCGTAAACTAACGCTCGTTTTTTTCAAAAGTCCCCTCTCCGCTGTTGATTGAGGTCAAGCTGGGTTGTCATAGCGTAAACAGGCGCCAACACGACGCATGCAACGGCCGACGTTGACCTCGTGTGTGTGGCCCTGAATTGTGTCGTTTTCCTCTGTTCTGCCAAAGTACTTCCATTGCACACTTAGATCTGGCGATCAATGTGGATCTTTCGCGTTCCGACTGTGTTTGTTGAAGGAACTAGCACTGGTAGAGAACTCACCTTCCATCTAATGAAGAAATTCACAGACCCCCAAGACGAAAGTCATGCGTAATTGTTTCCATGTCCACGAAAGACTAATTTGAGTACACAAAGTGGCTGTAATTATGTGCGAATGACCAGAAATGGAGAGTAGGTCTTTCGTTGACCGTATTCCTCTCTGTTAAGCCAGTGCGCTTGAGAATCAACGCACTGTAATGGCCTCGATTTCTCCTTCTAGGTCCAGATAGAGTGGCAATTGTGGAAATGGTTACGCTATTTCCTTCTCCAACAACAGAATGTCTGAAAGTTTAAGTGCTTTTGGCAATAAATACAGTCGACACCGTCATTAATGCATCTAGCCACACTTATTACCCAACGTACTGCTTTAATTTGCGTGTTCTTAAGTGGGTTTTACGCAAGCACATTGAATTAGGCGTGTGCATAATGGACAAGATGTCTACGAAAGGATTTTCGCCGCCTTTCAGAGAGGATTAATTCTCATAATGACAGATAACAGCTATCAACTCGCTTCACTGCTTCATCCGAAGAAGCTGACGCTGATTAAGCCTGCTTGATTTTAAAAAAATACCACATTTTATCAGCCACTTTGATTGGCCAGTAATTTCGCAATTCTAAGCCCGCATATTATCGCGGTAGGCCAGATTACATCAGTCTGCGAAATATCCCCATATTTCACTTTGCCGACGACAAATCTAAGCAAACACTCTCGATTGAATTTAGACCTGGGATGCTAGGTGTCTGAGTGTCGACGTCGATGATAAATTTAAACAAAACTAATGGTTTGTTGGTTGCATATGTTTTCCCTTGATTTTTACACACAATTCCACTATCGGCTAAAATTCACGTTCAAATCAATTTCACAAATCTCTCTCGTTTCTGTTGACAAACATATCATCCGCTCAAAGTTACTTATATCCCAGCCTTTTCCGTTCTCCTCCCATAAACGGGTTTTTACATGCATTTGTCAGTTTTGGACCACGCGGTAGATGAAACATTTTATTAAAACAACCAACTGATTTCAATTGGCTACGAAATTCGCGGTTTCCATGGTATTGCCATGATGCCATGTTAGTATTCCAAACGATACATCGGGAAATCCATCCTGTGAACGAGGCAAGGCGATAGTTCCGACCATTCTTCGAAAAAAAATCGACAGTTTATACTAACTGCCTCTTTAAATTGCCCTTTAAAGATCATGCAGAAACCGAATCAAGCAGACTACACCTCAGCCAACGGTGTGGCTCCATCCCCAGACGCGAGTCTTAAGCCTCGACACCAGAATTCCACCGACACCACAAACCCTCGTTCTCCACGTGCACCTCCACTAATCTCCAAGTTCCGTGGCGAACCTCCACCGTCCAAGTCGGCTTCGAGAACCCCGAACGCGAGGCGCACCAAGGCGCAGTACTCCGGCATCTTCGCTTCCACCGGCCAGGCTGCCGCAGACCGCGCATCCTTCTACGTAATCCATCCGGAGTGGTCCAGCGAGGTGGAGAGCGTCTCTAGGGTGCCCCCACCGCCGCATTCGGCGCACCACGGCGGTCACCAGGTCACCCAGTCGGCAACGCATCAGGCCAGAGTGGCGGGCAGCGGGCGATCGATGGAGTGCGGGATTTTGCCACAGGACAGGGGACCCGAAAGTGTCCTCTCCGTGGCACGCAAGGCCGCCTCTCACAACCCGGTGTGGCCTCATCGCTGCAGAAGCGCCCCGGCACAGCGGACTCGCAATCCCATCGCGTGGACGTGAACGCTGAATCGGCTTAAGCCTGACGAACATTTGCTTCCGAGTTGAACGCTTTCTTCCATATCAAAGTCCATCAAAAGAAAACAGAAGACAATGGTGCTTATTAACTCTCCGAAATATCTGTACTGGGTGTGCTAAAAAGAAGCCTCGATTAACTTAGTTAGAGAAGCGTGGGAAAACCACGTATTAAAGAGACACAAAATTCAGCAAGCAAACCCAAGTTATATCAATTAAAAATGCACACATGACAAGAAGCGAGATTAAGGAAGCACCGCTCTTGATTGGTTAGAGACGAATCTTGTTCACTTTGAAGGCAAGTTCAGAAATCGCGCTTAACTAGCAAATCAATTAAAACAGAGGGAACAAATCAGAGTCACATGCCTAGTAGATCGTCGTAACTTGAACCTAATTTGCATACTCGAAATTAAACTTGCCTAATTACTTCCACCAAAAAGCACGTGTATTCGTTCTGATTAATACAAAAAAACACAGTTTCACACCACACTAACACGAAGACAGAACTATGTCTTGCTTTATACCTAGTCCTCAACACAGTTTACCCTTCCACATGTTGTCACGAGATTTGGATCTGAAGAAGCAGTCTAGAATGACGAACCGACATCACCACTGACCGCTGATGCTCGCGAACATCAAGATCCGTGGAAAAAATGCAAAGTTATGGAGGTACAAAAGAAGGTACCGCCAGTCAGTTCGATCAGAAAGAGAGCCAACGGGTTTCCTCCACAAGTGCGATTTGAATGCAGGACGGATTGACATTCCTTTGAGGTGCCGAGAAATTGTGCGGCCACTTTATCCCTGGACTAACAGAATGCCACTAGAAAAAGCGTCAATGCTTCCTGGTACACGCCTAAACACTGTGGCTGACTGGCTCAACTACCCATGCAGTTGAACTAACAGATCCAGGACGCGTGTTTGTTTGTGCTGCGTCACATCCAATGTCATGTTTCAGACTTAAGCAGTGCACAAATTCCTTTGGAGCGACAGCGACTTCACCAGGCGCCAGCGTGCACCAAGATGTCGGTTCGTGCAGTAATGAATAAAAAATGCATCAACACGACGCTTTGATGACACGACTTCCACACCACAGCTATTTCATCCTTCCCACGTGCCTTCTTAACCACCACCTACCGATGCTTTATTGGTCCAATGCAAATGACTTTGTCGTCGAGCTGCCGCATTTTGCCTGCACTTTCCCGAAGCACAAGGGCTCAACACATTATCAATTATGGTTGTCAGGACAACAAAGTCATCAATGAGGCAGCATCTGAAAACGTCTGGTGGTTTCGATGGCTACCGGCTCGATTACTGTTGTTGCTGACTTCGAGCGACTGCTAGGTTAACAATGAAACACACCAACCTCGTGTAATGACCAGGTCCTTTCGATTAGACTACTTGACATCCCCGTCTCTTCTAATCTTGAATCTGTCACGAATTCTCTCCATCGACCGAGTACTCCCTCAGCCACTGACTATCACACGGTCAATCAGTCTACTCTAGTCTAGTCTGGTCTAACTTTACTCTCTGCAAATGGCTCGAAGTGTTGACTGCGAATTCTCGCACTCGCAACGTTTCCTTATTCCTCCAAGACCAACTCTTGAAGACTGCGTCTTACGCTGAGACTCCACAGTACTGTCCTGGAGTGATTTCTACCTGCGTACTTTCTCCTTAACTCACTAAACCTGTCCAGAAGTTGTCACGAGAGGTACCAACTGAAGAGACGGCCCAGAAAGAATAAGAAGTGGCGTCACGATGTCCCCTTCAAGATGGTCTCTTCGTTCAGGGAAAGTGCTGTCTCGAGTGCTGTTGGTCAATGATGGCCATGAACATCACGGACTGCGGACAGAATGCGCCAGTATCGATGTGTCGAAGATAGACCCACCTGCCTTTTCCACCAGTAAAACAGCGGAACGAACTCTTACACTGTTGTGAAATGACTGGACGGCTCCACGACATTCATCTGAAGCTCTGAGAAGCCGTACAGCTAGTACATCTCATGACAAGCAGAATGCCACCGGTAGGAGTACCAAATCTTGTTGGTAGATGGATTGGTACTGTGGTTGGCTGGTTCATTAAATACATCCTGGAAGTCTACTCTGAAATTGTGCCTATTCTAGGGAAAGAAGTCTCCATGGAACACCACAAGACTCAATACAAATTGACGAGGTCCGATTTGCGGGGTTCCGTAAGTACAATCGTGGTGGACGCACCAAGGAATACGATGGTGATCCCTTAGAAAAATTTTGGAAATACCACGAACGCAGTGATTATCCATTGGGCATTGAAATGAGTTTCATGGACACGATGTTTGGTACTACTGCATATAATAATCGCGATGCAGCTGTTCGCGTAGTAGGATCTGGTTTAACAATACCTTCACACGATTGACTGGCTTTTCAGCTAATTGGTGAGGCTGGGTACGATCATAACACTGCCGTCATTCACCGTGTAAAATACCTTGACTCGAAAATAGCAAATCGAGAAGACCTTCTTAGACGGCAAGATTGAGATTTTGAGGAAGACTTCCATTGCACTTCAGAGGTGAGCACCACACGAGGTTTAAGAAGTGCTTGTTATTATTTATACTGTATTTAACGTTCACAGTAACTACTACAAACAAAAACAAAGCTGCAGTAACTCAGCGAGAACCATACCCAACAGATTAGTCATTGGTTTAAGTCAAATTACCGCACAAAAAGCCTCGCTTATTGCTTATTCCAAAACAAATTCTTGTTAATGCTCTCAGCACCTGGAATATTTCATTGTTTTCTACCCAATAGCCTTGTCAGTTTGCAGTTTACGTCGCTCACTACCATAAAATGTCGAACACGTGACTCCAGAACTCCAGGGTTATGAAAAAACTACAAGTGCTGCCTGATTCGGAAAATAGATGCACTCATCTAACTCTTATGCTACAACTAGTCACGCCATGCGACGACAAACAGTTGCGCTTTCAGGTAATGGGGCTCAAAAGAGAATTTAATATGCTAACCACCAGAAGCGTATTTCTGTCTTGGCCCCTAATGCTACAGACCCGGTTTCCAAGTTCCAGATGAAGGCGTTAGAATCCAATCAACGGAAATGCTTTATGGTTAAGGGACAAGAGTAAATCTAGGACCCTGAAAGCCTCAAAATTGGCAGATCTAGTAGTGAATTCGTGGGTGGGTTCCACATGCAATCAATGACCACCGCGTATGCAAAGTACTGGAATAAAACACAGACCTCTGTCACCACTTTTTTTCAGAATATCATCACCCCCCTGGGCTTGAAACTTAAAACCACGAAAGAAACTGCCACGAAGCACAAATATCAGTTCCGCCACAGGGTCACATTAGGCTATTTCCGAAAGGTTAAAGCCGCTAACTTAGCATAAGCGAAACCGACATACAACGACACCACACTTGAGCCTACGTGGCCATCATATAGTGCTAACAGGAATAGAGTTGTACTAAGGAGCCCGCCTTGAACCACCATGTGGAAGAAAACGTTTACTAATGTACGAGAAAGGCTTTATTAAAAATGATTAACAGAAATTAAACTACACGACCGCGGCCACACGAGAAAAAGCTTAGGTTTGAATAGAAAAAAACATCGATGCAGCCAGCCAGACAAAACCGATTGGCCTTTAATCGCTGCGAGGTTGACGAATAAAGTGTTGAACGGGCTTCGTCGGCTTACTCACTTGAGGGAACGGCTTCTGTTGAGTATGCATAACCGTGGTATCGTGAAATTCCAGCTCCTGTTGTGTAGCAAAGTCATGTTTTGGTGGAGCAACGAGTCTACAAGCACATGCGCGTATTGAGTAATACAATTACTCTGAATTGTATTCCTCGGCCTGCTTGAGATACTCTGACCTAGACAACGGCTTTTCTGCCACCTCCCGACGTTTCTGAGCAATTCTCATATTACCCACTTTTGCTTTTGGAAAGCAAGTTAGATAAAATAAAAATTACTCGCGGGTGGATTTGAAATAGCCAAATCCATTTTCTGCTCTTCGTCACCCATGTGAAATAAGGCGAATATCAAAAATGCCACCGCGTAAACGTGTAATTGTTTGGTCCATGTCAACAAATGGGCTTCTCCGGGTTCTGTTAAAAAGTCATAATCCATTTTGATTTAAAGACTTTGAACAATGTTGTACGAACTTTGCATTTTTTAAACTATAAATTGTAGCGGAATTGCTCATGTTTTACAAATCTTAATATGAGAAATTTTCTAAATGTAATAGATTTGGCTTTAGAAGCAGCCGATATCTTTTATTCTTTTTGAGGTTAGGTATGCAATATCTTAAAAAAATATGAAGGAATATCACAGTGGTCCACAATTTTTGGCAGGTAAATTTAAATTATTGTTGTTATATGAGTCTACATATGAAAACCAAGAGTTGAGTAAGAAAGTTGTTAGCTAAATTCAACAGGATAAAGTTAAAATTTATTAAAAAGGCCTGAACTAAATCCTAAAGTTTTGCATTTTAAAATTGGAAAGATATTAGTTTTCTTGTGAAATGGATCCTTTATTTTAATTAAAGTGCCCTCTCATGTTATATTGTCAACATAACATTTACTTAAATAATGTGTAATAATAAATGGTAACATAAGAAGTATAATAGTTTGTAAAAGTTTGCAATGAGCGTCTATAATAATCCCTAGCAGTCCAAAATATAACAGCAATCGAATCTTATTTACAAACGAATTCCTAAGTACTGGCGTTAGCACTTTACTATGGCGTGTTAATAGTAATAATAATAATAACCAGAGGTAAATGTGTCTGAACGGTTCTGTCAAAGTTATCTGGAAACCTCTTTGATGAACTCAGCCATGTATTAACGACCCTAAATTGTAAGTGTTTGATGCGATTCATTTTAAAAATGCACTATTGTTTGAACATGAAAACTTTAAACTTTTAACTTGTGGTAGGCGAAAACTGTATCCAGTGACATTTTAAATTATTTAAACATCGTATAACATATCTTCGATTTTTAAATTTCCCTGTCATTACCGCGAAATCAAGTCACTTTGTCAGTTAAAATCTTGTTTATGGCGATGTCAGAACCGAGCGCACCACCCTCCTTATTGATAATTTTGTTGGTAAAAATAAAATTTAATTATCAAACTGACTTGTCAGTTTCTAATTTGTCTTTTCGTTTTTTTTTTAATTCGCACATAGGGGAACCCTAAACACCATAAAACCCTCTGACATAAAATATTAACCCCTGCTAGGTTAACCTCGACTGCATCCATAAACTCATGACCCACTGGAATTATGTGCTATTTATGTGTATTTGCGAAACTATTACAAAATGCATTTTCCAACATCTGAGATGGCACTAACACATAGGTCATCTTGCTGTTATTCTATATCAGACACGCATGCTTTGGCCTCCACCCATGGGAGTCGCTACCGACATAAATTACCGACATAAATGTCGATTTAAATATCTTGAATTTTCTTCCTTTTTTGGCTGCTTCCATTGTTTTTAGATGTCAAAAAGAACGCATTGTAGGGTTTCATTCATTGCCGCAATTCTACACCAGGATAAGTTTTTACATTCGTTTGTTGACAACTTACTCATCTCACATTTGTGGTTCTCTCCCTACTATTGAACAAAAAAGGTAGACAGTTTTTTTTAAGATTTTGCTTGATCTAGGATGTGGACGATCAATTTTTCTGTCGGGAGTGCTCACCAGCCTGTCTGCTAGCCGTCTATCAAAACGACCGTTGCCAGTTCTTGGCCAATCAACAGCAACTGGTTTTGTAATTAAATTTGAATAATTCGTGGAAAGTGGGGGGTTATCCGTTCTAATAGCGCGAATTTCACCTCCTCATTGCAAGGCTACAATCGCCTTTGCGAATGTATAAATACAGAAATTATTACGAATCTATTCAATCAAGGAGACACGATTATTTAATCGATCAAATAATCGATTCCATTTGCTCTACTTTGTCCGATAACATCCTGTCATCCATCAAATTGTTATGCTTGTGAGTCAACCATTTTACAGCCTCCCAGCTTTGGAAGGAAGCTATCTGTATCTGCATATTCTGTGCATAGAATTAGAAGCAGAAATTTAGTCGTATTCTAACTACTATTTTCGCATCTGGGTAGTAAATGTACTACTATTAGTGGTAACAGTAGTTGAATATGATTCTTTCTTTTAACTTTTTGACACCAATGTGACCAGCAGAGTGGCGTGTGCTAGCGTTGTTTAAACGTGTTTGATTGCTTCATAGAAGTGGTACTGGCATATCTAGCATTAGGGCCCACTTTAAGCCGTCAAGAAACACGACAGGTCCATCAACCAATAGTAGAACTGAATTCAAAGGGCCACGGTGGGAAATTTGAAAGTAATCAGTTGTGAACTGTTAGACAACAATCAAACACCTCTTATGGCTAACTTTGTCTTTGGGAAGCAGTTTCAAATCAACTGCGGTCCTCATTGGTCAATTGGAAATGAGTTAATTTTACATTATGCTTTAAAACGTAATTTGCGACTGGGATTCCTTGCACAAATTAGACGTAACTTCGGCATTCCATCATCTGTAAGTCTGATTCATCGCCGACTGAATGGCGCTTCAAAAAAATCTCCATGGTTTTGTAAACTCGCACTGAGAATGCTGATGAAGGTAGACGGCTTCAAAGGTGGACATGGGTTCCACACTTCACTTCTACTTGAATTATCCATTTCAAGAAGAAACTGGACATGGAAACCAATCAAAATTAAAGAATGAAATTCAAAAAGGTGATTGGCCACTTCCCATCATAATTCTAGTCCTTGATGTGAAGTAAACGACGAAGTTCTTCTTAAAACTAGGTCATTTAGTTAACCACGCAAAGTGAAATCAAGCGATGTGCGATAAACAATTGATTCCAGAAGGTAATTCCTGTGGCGACGGTGGACTAGGCCACTCTAGAACGTGACGAATCAGTGTAAACACAATCACAAACACGCAATCTTCTAGTCTGTAGTTATGTTCAGTGGTACTCCAATGACCTTGACTGACATATCATTAAAACAACTACACGAACTTAATACTTCCAGAGTTTGAATTAAAAGTGCCACGGCGTGGACGATGCTCATTTCGCAAAATTGCGTGGTAAAGCTAAGATTGTCTTCATGGCTTTTGGACCGACTGCGACCAATCAGATTAAAGGCGCCAGGCGAACAGTGTTTATGGCTGCATATAACGCATCATTAAAAAATCACATGCAGAAAGCCGCTTTTTGCTTACTCGTTGTCCTTTTCCTAATGGGCACTAAGCGTGAATTGGTGGCAGTGAGTCCTAATTGCTGTTAAAATCAATTAAATTTAAAAGTGAACTTTTGCCACTAACCCAATCTTGTCATCATTTCCACGCTTCTGTCTAAATTAGCCAATGAAAGCAGTTTTCTCCCTTTTACCTTATCATTTTCACCTTCATCATCAATTCGGTCTGGTTTTGATCAAATCGATTTACACATCACAACTTTCGCTCTTAATGAAACCTAAAGCCTTAGTAGATCAGCTAACAGGCCTTTCTGATTTGCACAATTCAAGGTCATGTAAAATTCACCATCATTGACCAATCAAATTCACCTCGCAGTGATGCTATCGCCGCTATTTCTTGACCACACTGGCGTCAGACTGCGTTTAACACTAGCTTTGATCGATTGGTTATCAGGTGTAGATGTGTCTATCTCAAACCTAGAGGAATTGACACAAGTGTCACACACAACCAGTAATTGTACTTCTGTTCTGGAAAAAGCTGATTGGTCGATGATCGTCTCCTATCGAACACTTTTCCACCTATCTCTCAATTTACTGGCATCAAGATTACAAATCGATCGATTGTGCGTTCCCCATCATTGTTGGCAGTAGGTGATGGGACCCACATAGTTCTAGTTAATTTGTTTAAATGAATCACTTCTCGTAGCCAATGACAGGGTGGTTGAGGAAGCTTGGTTTGATTACACCAATTTTTAGCCAATCCGTTATGTGGCATTTGCAACCCAGGTTGTCCGTCAATCCACTGCTTTGCACAGTTTCGAAAAATTCCTTTTTTATCATATTTGTCACGTTTTTAAATTAACAATGACCTCAAATAAGTACTATTCGCCATCAGAGCCAGCGATTGTTTACATATTCCCTGCCAGATATTG
>UXSR01005889.1:0-20679 GCA_900604375.1 Mesocestoides corti
CTGCATCTCATCCATGTCCTTCTCTGGTTGGCTGCCTTCCTTTCCCGCATGCCATTGGATCGCAGAGAGACACGGGATTGTCTGAGGCCAGGTGGTCCAACATGTCTGCGCTCTAATCCGACGCCACTGTAAAATACCCGAGCCCTAATAGGTAAAAGACCGGTACAACAGAACAGACTTTATTGACCAATCAGAAGCCAGAGCCGAACGTCAGGCGCCTTCCATCCGAGTCCACCGCGCTGGCCACGCCGCTCATTATATACTGCATCTCATCCATGTCCTTCTCTAGTTGGCTGCTTACCTTCCTCGCATGCCATTGGAACGCAGAGGACACAGGATTGGCTGCGGCCAGGTGGTCAAACATGTCTGCACCCTAATTCGCCGCCACACCACACCACAGCCACACCGGATTTGCTTCCGCCAAGAGAACATGCCAAGGTCGTACGAAGAGGAATTGGAGTTTATAGAGAAAATCTCGCCATGTTGTTGGAAAATAAAGAAGGATTTCGTTCCCAACATGAAGGTACGTAATCATACATTGCCCTGGCTAAGAGAAGAGCAGCACTAATATACCAATAAAATTTATTATACTCCAATTTTATTTTCCTTTAACTGATGAAAACCCCTTTGTTTGGAATATCTGTTGGAAATACTTTAAATGTGAAAGCTGATGTTGTTCGTGTGCCACCCATTGTTCTGGTCTCGTTGTTGTTGTTGATGTATTCATCCAAGCTTTCAGTGAATCTCTTGCTCTAAATAAACTACTAGTAACGGAAGTTCCTTTTTTTAAATAAAACACGGTTAACATGCTAGGAATTAATATCATAAATGCACTTATGCAGACAATAATCACTTTAATCCCATATTTATAATCATTAACGTTTGGGCTCAAACCGTTTGTTTATCCCTGGAAGCTTTCAAGGGGTTTGGTCCCGTCAATTTTTGTTTCAGAGGGTTATTTGCGATCTGCAAGTATTTTCTAAGGATATTTTTTGCCGCTATCCTATTGTAAAATTTCCTCTGAGTTCGAATTACCTGAAATAACTGAGGTTCGGCTCCACTTAGTCGTATATTTGAGTTGCCAATGAAATGGTGCTAAACGTTTACTTTAATTGTTGAATGCTCGTGTTGGTACCAAATTTTTCCTGGACCTGAGTCCTCTATATAGATATTTTTCAGTTGCGAGGCCTCGTATTTTTACATTTTTCTGAGATTGTTTATTGAAAATGTTCTCTACTCGTACAGATTTTTATTGTCATTTCCACAACTGAGTTGCCTGTTCATAACCTCAACGACTGCTAATGAATTACTGATTTTTGACAGACACTTATTTGTTGCTATTAGTAATAAATTTGTGTACTATTGTGTTCAATTTATACTGATTCCCACATCTCAAAGGTACTCCTGTTAGCGGGTTGAACTGGTCTCTGCCTCCTTTTTAAAGCTCATTTTTCAATTTATTAAAAGCTTCAGTTCCTGAGTCCATTTCTTATTTGTAGTTTTATTAAAACTTTGAAAAGTCCTTGCTTGACTTCCATTTATTATGTGTGAGTCAATAGGCTGTTTGGCACTAACCTTAATGAAATAAGGCTTTAAATTTTCAATAATAGTATTCATTATAGCTTCAAGTACATCTTAAACGTTTATTATCGCTGTAATTTGCAATTTGGTACTTGCCCTAAGTAACTGTAACTTCGAATGCAAATCATGTTTAGTAGCACCAACTGTGCTGTTATAGTTCAGTTTTCATTCTGACGCTTGTAGTCATTCACCCTGTTCCGAAGTTTATGATTGCACATTACCATTTTTTGAAGTTTAAATATAAGATTTTGTGTATGTGCCACCTCAAATTAATGTAGAAATAATGCCTCTATTGTCCAGTGCTATGACTGTTGTCCCATCCACTACACTGAATTAATCGTCCTTATGTCGGTAGTCTATGAGCTTGTGCCTTGACCAGCGCTAAATTAAAAAGGAAACATGCCGATGTGTCTGTGCTCATCAGCGGAAGTTTTTTTCGTTTACCATCACATAAATATAATATTTGTGTTCTTCGTGTCATGTTTGTCGTTTTTAGGTGGAGGGTGTGTTTTACGTCAACGATTTTCTGTGTAAGCTCATGTTCGATGAACTGCGTCAGTTTTCACAAAGTGGCGATTATGGCGGTTTTCTGCCAGGAATGAAACAAATTGCAAATGTTGCCGCACTACCCGGAATCGTTCACGTGAGTCCCTACTCCAAGTAACTTCTCCATTTTTGTAAATTTTATTGTTTTAACAATGCAACCTCTTTCTGTAGCGCTCTGTTGGCCTTCCTGACGTTCATTCAGGCTACGGTTTCGCCATCGGTATGTGATATACGCTTTATTACCGCATCTCTCAGTGTTTAAACGTTCTCAAGGTAGTGTAAGATTGCTTTTATCGTTGCGTGAATCGCTCAGACCTTATTTGTTTGGTAAATCCATCTATTTTTTGGGAATTATTAATACATCTTAACTATGGTATGACCATGAATAAGCTTGGTTGCACAGTTTTCTATTCTTCAGAGGTTGCAGTTTTCCCTATATATATGGCTGACATAACAAGAAATAAGTTTGCACATGGTGGAATGAAAGGGCTTATTTTTTGTCATAAAACTCAACGTAAACTAGTTGCATAAATGTGTCCCTCTGTTTATGGTCTCGTGCAGGACGATGACTTTATCCAGTTTTAATTAGCACTGCGACTGGTCATTAAGAAGATGGCAACTTTTCATAATTTGGCATTTACCTGCACTCCTGGCATATTTCGTGGTCCTTGTGAATTTCCTTAGGCTTTATATTAAAATGGTGAGCCAGTATTGATTGACACAGTTGATACATACCCTTATCTAAAATCGTGGCTTGTCCCTTCAGTTTCTTCGATTTTTTGACCTGTTTTCTGTATTTTAATTCTTCCAGGCAACATGGCCGCTTTTGATATGACGGACCCATTGGCTGTCGTGTCTCCTGGTGGAGTGGGCTTTGATATTAACTGTGGCGTGCGTCTAATTCGAACTAACCTCACGCTGAAGGACGTTTTACCTGTGAAGGAACAACTAACTCAGGCCCTCTTTGATCACATTCCAGTCGGCGTGGGCTCTAAGGGGATCATTCCTATGAATGCGCAAAATCTTGATGAAGCGCTCGAGATGGGAATGGACTGGTCTCTTCGAGAGGGTTCGCTACTCTATCATATTTTTTGTTATTGTTCTTCTCTTTCCTGCTGCTTTGTTCATGAACAAACTGCACTTGTTTTCGGGATGAAGCTCTCCTAACACGACCATAAACCTTTAGACCAAAGGAATACTAACAGATAAGTAATTTTTAGGCTTCACAAGTGTTTTGTGTGTTCACTGTGTCTTGATGATAAATCACGGACGTGATTTGGGATCATAGTGATGGCGATCATGCGTCTATTCAGAGAAGCAGAGATCTGTTCAGGGAAAAAAGGCACAATATGATATTTTATGATTAAATTAAAATCATCCATTTTGGGTTATTTAGTATCTTCATTTAAATTTAGCGAAACATTTTGTGACTTCCAAACTCGGATCACTAATAGTAATTTCCCACCATTTTCAGTATTTTCCTAGCCTTATTCTCCTTTGAATTCATTAGAAAAGTCGCATTTATGTGAACTTTGCAGTATGTAATGCACCTAGGTTACGTATGGGCCGACGATAAGGAGCACTGCGAGGAATATGGGCGTATGTTGCAGGCAGACCCAAGCAAGGTTTCCACTCGGGCAAAAAAACGCGGTCTGCCGCAACTGGGCACACTTGGCGCTGGAAATCACTATGCTGAAATTCAAGTCGTGGATGAGATATATGACCGTCACGCTGCCTCGAAAATGGGCATCGATCAGCTTAATCAAGTCGTCCTGATGATTCATTGTGGCAGTAGAGGCATGGGGCATCAGGTGGGCCTTACGCGTCTTCACTTTCATTCGCCGATTAGCAAAATTTTTTTGGTTTTATTGCATCCTTTATTAATTCAGGTGCAATTTGTAGACATTTTTGGTAAACCAGGAGGAGCTGGTCCCAAGTATGCCTCTTGTTTCACTTTCTTAGTTAACCGCAGTTGTATTCGTGCGGTTAAATCTCATGTCCTGTTCTGTTCATATAAGAATCCTTAGCTTCCCTCACGCAACTACTCGCAGCTTTGTAATATTCTATTCCCTGATTGGCCTCAAGGCTCCGATATAACAGTAATTTTAATTTACCACCATTAGTTGGGTCTGCTGTTGCACCGACCAATTTATTGGTTTCTTTTACTGGTGATCTGCATCTTTTTGTAGGTAGCGACGGACGCTCTCGTGGAAATGGAACGAGCCATGAAGCGCGACAATATTGAAGTAAATGACAGGCAATTGGCCTGTGCACGCATCAATTCCCCTGAGGGCCAGAACTACCTGGCTGCGATGGCAGCAGCTGCTAACTACGCTTGGGTCAACCGCTCATCCATGACCTTCCTTAGCCGCCAGGTGCTGAAAATACATTGCTACTAGTTCTTATCCAGTATAGTGGTACACGTTTTGTTTAGTTTAGATCCGGAACACTGCATTTAGGAAGTCAAAATCCCTTGATTAGATTAGTGCTTTCGTGTTTTCGATATCAGACTAGCAAATACCTTGTAATATTATGAAGTGTCAGAGGATTCCAGGTACCGTTTTTATCTGTTGGTACACTTTTTCGCAATCGTTTGCAATTTGGACAATTGATGCGTGAGCTTTATGAATCTCGGCAGGGTCATTTACTGTCGCTATTTTTTATCGTCCCAGGCTTTTGCAAAAATTTTTAACTCCACGCCGGACGACTTAGATATGCACGTGGTCTATGACGTGTCGCATAACATAGCCAAGGTGGAGGAACACTGGGTAAATGGAAAGCCAACGTCTCTTCTGGTTCACAGAAAGGGGTCCACTCGCGCATTCCCTCCACACCATCCGCTTATCCCCGTTGATTATCAGGTAAATAGGTAATAGTTTTACTAGGTCCGCAAAATGATCAATAAAACAAAATCGTGGATGGGAAAATTGACAGTCTCTGCGAAGAACCTGTCTTCCCGTCTGTAGGTTGCTATTTGTGTATGCGCTAACGAGGTGTCAACAGTGACGATGGCTTTAAACATGACCTAATGCTTCCTTGCTTACACATGGATTGTCTTGATTTAAAGCCATTGAACAGAAATGTCATGCACTGATAATACTTCAATGTCAGCTATCATATTATTTAGCATAGTCATCAGTTTGCGTACAAGTCGTTTTCGTGAAATGGTCTGCAGTTTTTTTGTATTGCTACGATGGTTTGCCCTTGTAAATCTAACAGAACCCAATTTAATTATGTCCCACTAGAGATATCCACGTTAGAATACCTCTTCTTCTACACCCCTCACGAAACCAAGATTTTAAATGTTTCATTGTTTTGCAGCTGACAGGGCAGCCCGTTCTAATTGGTGGAACTATGGGCACTTGCAGCTACGTCCTTACAGGCACAGACAAAGCCATGGCAGAAACTTTTGGATCTACTTGCCATGGTGCTGTGAGTTATGCTTTGTAGTTACTTCATACACTGGCTCCTCTGGAACTCGTTGTATTGACTGTTGATTTTGCGAGGCCCTATGAAAGTGCTATGGTGCATTATTTAGTAAAATTCCATGTCTAGTTAGAGATGTTAAAATTAAATTTATATTTTGCGCTTTGTGATTCGTAATCTCATGTCATAATTGCCACTAGAACTGATGACGTAAATAATCGTGACTGACATACTACTGGTAGTCTTATTTACGCAATTGCTGGTTTGTGATCTTATGTTGATATCTACCACTGTTTAACTCCATGTCGTTATTCTTGGTGAAAAACACTTTTTACAATGCAGCATGATCGTTTTATCAAAAATTTTCTTGTAGGGTCGTGCGATATCTCGCGCCAAATCAAGAAGGACTCTTGAGTACTCCGACGTATTGGAAAATCTCGCCCAGAAGGGCATCTCCATTCGTGTCGCCTCACCGAAGTTGGTTATGGAAGAAGCACCGGAATCGTATAAAAACGTCACGGATGTTGTCAATACGTGTAATTTTTCTAACCCTTCTTTTCTTTTACTAAGAATCCCGTTTTGAACAAATCGATCGGGTGTATCATGCCAACTTAAAGTGCTTTCATTACCTTTCCACTAGAGGAAGTACATTTTGAAAGACTGAACTTATGATTTAACTAGCATCGTCATTTTAAAATGGGTGCTTTTGAAGTCACAAGGTGTCACTATTAACAATCCTGGTGAGTTTATGCGGATACTGACAATCTGCTTTAGGTTTCATTCATTAATAAGACTTACAGTGCATCATTTAAAAACCTAGTGTAATTGGAAGAAGTTCATGTCAAACAACTCGTAAGGTCCGTCTCATCACTTGATTAAAATTGTTATGAGCCTTGCTTATCAACATGTGTGCCACTGTTCAATACAGTAAGATGAATTAGCGCAATGGTCGACTGCTTTGCCTTGACTCCATACCGTCCTCCGTAAATGTCAGAACATTTCCCCAAGCCGCCGGCCCAGTTGGCCCGTTTCGAGCTCTACCTTGAGCTAAGGCAGCTGCACCCCTTTCGACAAAATTATCGTCCATCCAATCGGTCATCAGGCGTCCATTGATCACAGTGTTAAGTGTTGTTGTACGCGTCGCTGCATTTGCGTCGTCCTTGTTATCAATCCTTCTCAGGTGAACACACACTAATTCGTTTTATATCCGCAAGTCAGCAATATATGTTCTAGTTTTCTCAGCACCAGTTCTGTGATCTCATTTTGTGAGCAATTTAAATTCACCGCCTGGCGGCTATTTCATCTAACGCATCAAAATTACAATGCTCTCTTGCTATTGTCGATCCAAATTTCTTATCCCGTCACTTGTTTTGCATAAGTTGATAATGTTGTTCCGTTTCTTAACCTTATCGTTTGTAAAGCTACGAGGATACAAAATATCGCTTGAATGAGAGCTGCTTCATAACTGTGTATTTTCCAATGGTAGAGTAAATGGCAGCTGCTTAAATCCAGGACCGTTTGAATGAACTTGCTTTGTTAGAACGGCTTTCGGCATGACTCATGTACGGAGCAAAAAAATTTCCCGAGCGTGGTTTTATGAAACCCCAATGTGCAATTAGTGAAAATTTATCAAAATTAGGGTAAATCGCGCTTATCACTTGTCAGTTTTTGCATCGCTCATGTTTGAGGTTCATGTGTGTGAAGAAAACACTGGGCAGATGAGTGCCTGCAGTGTCTAACGATGTGTCCGTGTTTGCCTGGTTTCCCAATGCACACGTCGTCAAGAGTAATTGAAGTTTTTTTCTGAAACATTTTTTAACGGGGACCCCTGTTTAAAAAATCTCAATTCATGTATTACCTCCTATGTATGATCATTATTCTATTGTTTTAGGTCAAGAAGCTGGAATAAGTTCAAAGGTTTTGAAGTTGCGTCCCATCGGCGTGATTAAGGGCTGAGGCCCCTCTCTTGTTCAAGTCCATTTTTCGAGTTATGTGTGCACCTCATTTGTACACACCGCTTCTGAAATATTTTGGAAACTTTGCTCTAATAAAAAATGACTTCCTTTTTATAATATTGAGTTTTTGACTGTCTTATCCGAGTAGTGTTGCTTGTACTGTTGCGCGAATAGGTAAGTCAAAAGGTTTCCGAAATTTAATACACGTTTCTGCTTCAATTTGAAATTCGGTGGTTGGTGTAGATGTTCATACTCCACCTAACGCTGTGATTTAATATTGGAATAAACTTTGTGAAAAAAAGACGAAAGGCCCTGTCGCTAAAAAAATGAATTCTTCCACTTTTGAAATATTTTGGTTGACGTTAGACAGCGCGGTTCTCCACGCACCACTCACGAAGGACGTGGAGGTCCCAAATGAATTGAGCTTATTAGGTGCTGAAAGTGAAGCATGTAGATCAACTTTTTTCCATTTCCTAATTGATTATTGCACCCGTGGGCAAATGGAGTGTCGTGGGGTTGTTTGACCTCAAACCTAGCTTTCTCAACCTTTTGCTTTATCTATTAGAGGTTCAATGTCGATTATGTTTGGTGCCATAACATCAGTGATGCCATGTACTGGTGATTTGTCTTCCGGTCGATTGGGGAGGTTTGTCCCGTTCACCGTTCGTCTTCTCGAGTTGAAGTCACCTTGTTAGGTGTTATTGGTTTTTGCGGCTTGAAACCTCATTCTCTAGAATTTCCAGCACATGGGAGTGCTCTACTCTATCACTAAACCAAACCCAGTTCCTTATTGCAAACATTCTTGTTGACGTTTCATTCCACATTAAAATAGCCTGGCGTCAAATAACGATGTTTCATCCTTTCTATCGGTAGACTTTTTCCAGTCGAAAATTACCTATCTCAATCAAGGGAAATCGTTTGAAGCAATGGATAAGTTAATTGATAGTGTCATGCCTCGAAGCGCCTCTCGAAAATACAGCTGAGCCCCATAGTGTCATTGCAGATGATTTGAGACCTGCAAATCTGTATAGCCTGTTTGTTTTTTTTTCTTATCTACTCAAAATGTGTATACTGAAGTTGGAACAGACAAAATCAGGATTATGTGCACTTATTGCACTTTTTCAAGCATCACCCAATGCGTTTATGGTTATTATTAATTGTGGCTTTCCAAGGCTGTAGTTGAGCGTGCTATCCCAGTTTGGCCACTCGCGTCCTGTTTCCAGTAATTTTTGCGTCAATACGGCCAAGCCTGATCTGACGCTTTTCGGGACTAATAGTGTATTATTATTCACTTATATATCTTATGAGAATGTTTAGACAATTGGGCAACCAGTATCGAGTGAGTCTAAGTTCGGATTAGAAAAATCTAACATTTGTTTACGGCGTTATGCAGAAAATATATTTTGAAATAGAGCGGCGTGGTAAAAAGGTTAATACAAGATAGTGTGCTAGTTGGGTGGTTTGTATCATTTTTTTGATTGTCCTAGATGTCATTACATTATTGTTATATTCTTTAGTGCCATGGTGCTAGAACCTTTGAGCGACGAGGATCAGGAATCACTGGGACAAACAGACGAGGAAATTGACAAGACCCTGCATTTTCGGGATGAGCTACTTGCAGGAAAAGGCAGTGGCGAATCGCGGATGTTTGCTCCCCCTTCTCTTGATGGTGCCACCTTCCTCTTTAGTCGATACGGCTACAGGGCTACGGCCATACAGAGGGTCGTAGATAGCATTTGGATTGAGTAAGCTTACGTACTATTTTATTGAATAATTTAACTTATTTTTAACTTTCTTGTTATGCTCCTCTACTTCCTTCGACCGAATCTGCCTGACCAGGGCCCTTCCACTTTCCGCAAAGTGAGGTGGCACTTTTTTCTTCCAGAAAATCTGATGACAGTGATCTGGCTAAAGTCAGTCGACATCTCCGTGCTCTCCCTGTAATTGCGAGCGCTGTGGCAGGAACAACTGCCGCTTGCATTTGTGCGCCAGGCATATTTAACCAATTTACCCAGGCCAACCAGCTTACCGTGTGGCGAACGCGCGAAATGGCCAAAGTAAGTGCGTGTGTATTTCTTCAACCAATATTTTGGGAAACTTTAGAGCATATACTGAATTCACCATCTTAAAGTCGATATTGTTTCAGTTAAATCCGTTGGTAATCTGTTGAGGTCCCTTAAAACCAAGTATTTACCTCGTGTAGAGGTAATACCTGCACGTATGATTTGAATCCGTAGCAATATGAGTGGGCTTCCGCCGTAAGCCGAGCCTTGTATCGAGTCACTGTCGTGAGTTATTGTTTTCTGTGAACGCCCTTCTACATTCTCTTGGTCGAAACTTAAGTGACTCCTTTTATCGGCGTCGTGATGAAAGAATTACAAAGTAATACTTTTCAGTTGGATAAAAATTTTTTACCAGTATTTAGATTCTTTCTTCCTATATTGTGTCCATCCTCTTTTATTGCGATCGCTGGCGGGAGTTTAACACATTGCGTGGGTTACATCTCTCTTAGGCCCTTCAACTATTAAATTGCCAACTTGAAAGAGTAAGATGGCACCTCAAAGATGCAGACTTGTATTCATACTTTACCCGTGATGGCTAAATGGCGTCTTCGTTGGGTTTATACTGCAAGGTGCAGACATAATTAAAGTGGCTGCCAAAACCTTTTTTGCCCATTGTTTTATTGCCTCCTAGCGACAGGCTTTTGACCATGTGATGTGGACTTCTACTAAATTAGCAGTCGGTGTGGGCATGAAGTCATTTTTCATAACCACGGGTTTCCTGTAAGTTCATGACTCAAAGTTAACCTTGCTTTATTCGTAGCGTTCTAAATGACAACGAAATTTATTACCAGTTATTTGCTCCCAATTTCAGGTATCTCCCATTCATTGTATCTGCATTTCGTGGTAAAACAAGCTTCTGGGATCACAGTGCATGTTTCGGTGGGCTTTATAATTTTCCTCTGAGACTTTTTGCATATATTACCTTTTAATTGTTGCCGACCTTCATCGGTCAACTAACCTCACGAAATTTAAAACGTTGCTGGTTAGTACTAGATGGCTTTGGTACACATATTTTAAGATGACGCCTAACTTGTGCGAATGCATCAAACCTTTTCCCCCACGGTTATCTTTCCCTCGCTGTGATAGACTTCCCGAAACTGTCAATATTCTGAATATGTAAATTACGTGAAAACCCAGTTTGTGTGCTTGAGAGTTTGACCAAGTGTTTGAGACCGATTATCCGGTAGACCTATGTGGTTAATTCGCCGAAAAAATTATGGAATACATTTTTTTCAGTATTGTAGTGGTGTGCATGTCATATAAAATAAATAATTTTTTGTAGGTATCACCCTTGGCCTCTTCTGCCTCCCTCGCGGCCCTGTTCCAATTTTGGTAGGATCACTGATTGGTTTCACTGTTGGAACCATCTATGGAAGTGTCTACTTCTTTGGTGCCAAGCACTTTGGATACACTTTTGAGGATATGTATGCCCGGCATGCTCACCTATAACTGTAAAGACTTCACTGAAACTCCTGCACGTTTTTACACCATGTACCGGTGGGCCACTTCATCTACTCGCAGTTACTGATTTTAATTGGAAAACTCGTTAATCAGGTATCGGACTAAAATCCTGTCTAGAACTCGATGCCTTGTCATGTGAGTTGGTAATTGCCTATCATTACTGCTTGAATCATGTCGTAATGGGATTGGCATAAACTTGGCGTTAGCTCTCGCGTAGTATATTGTTGTCGACCCTATATCGTGCCTTATAAAAAATTGACTCTGTGTCACAAAAACTGTTTTGGCATGCGTTTATGCTCACAACAATGCCTTGAGTCTTAACAAGGGAGCGATGATTTTCATACGACATATTTGATGCTAGATCATCCAGTGATGTCTCTCGTACTGCTCCCTTGATCCTACTTTTTTGTTTGACGTTATACTTCTAGTCACACATTTGAAATCGTATCAAATTTTCTGTGAAACCTTCATTGTTTTTCTTGCCGATGCTGATTTTCTACATAGAACGATTTCATGAACTAACGCCGTTTAAGTTTTCGTAACTGGAGCATCATAACGGCTAATAATCAGTCATTCATTGGCCCTAAATGACTTTCGGCTATGATCGGCTTCGCACATTATGCAATACGTTTTGCAATATTTTAAATGTGAAGCTCGATAATTATTCTTAAATGCCTTGCATGGGAAATTTCGTATCGACTGCCAGGTGATTTCGTATAACATACCTTATTAAAATCCCACAAAGTATCTTTTCATCTGGAACATCTTCGTTTGGTGCGCATGCTCAATTTCCCACGCGCTCAGCCTTTGACGTTACGTCCCTCTAGCCTATGGCCAGATTGACTGTCAGTTTGTGCCTGTTCGTGACTGGATGAGGCTGCTCTTTGATCTGGTGTCCCCCTGCACATTCTTGTGCTTAAGTAGCCTGTGATTCTCTTTCAAGCATCTTGCCGGATATCGTCGCAGGTTCGATGCCATTTCACACCATAGGATATACTGTTCGTTTCCAAGGTTGCCACCAATGATTTTGCGTTTGGAAACAGCTTTTTTTTATCAATGTTAGAAAGACCGACCTAAAGTCATGGTAATTTGAAAATACAGCAAAGTAATGCATCATAGGCAGTGCTGTATATTTTGCCAAGATAACTTACAAGACGTTTTTTACACGCTCTTAGTTTTCTTTGTCGCCAATCTAAAAGTTAGACAAATGTAGGTAGTGGGAGTTTCAATTCCCAATTCGCCCAGTTAGATCAGTTGGTGAGAACTCTGGCCGATTCCAGCTTACCCCGCAGTCTGCACCCACCTATGTAGGCCTTAATGTTTTCACCCCCTGTGAACGTTTGCTAATTTTGCCCTAATCAACCCCTATGAGTGTTGCAAGTTAACTGTGCTCATGTGCGACGAAGCTTAGAATTCCACAACAAATCCGTCGTGTTTGCCTTTCAGTAATTCTCATTATGCCTAAACTCGGAGAAAAATTGTAGGCAATCACAATCGCAAAAGACTGAGAACTTGATGAGTTGTAGGGGCCAATGACCAGCACTCGATTGTCTAGACCAACAGAAAAACTCAGATCGCATCCCCTCTTCCGAATGGATTTAAGCCTCGTTACACCAATTAACGCCCAGGAAATCCTGTGAGAATTCCCATACATTCTGCGAATACTAACTATGGTAACCGAGTGGCAATTTGAAAAACATTGTCTTCACGTAAATTTTCGAGATAGCAGTGTCTCAAGTGATCAAACGCACGACTGGCATTCAAAAATAAGCCCATACTCGAACTGTGGCGCCCGTTTTCACTCACTTTGTTAGTGGTATAGACTGAAACCACAGAGAAGGAATAGAAAAAATGTGAGATATAAATAATGTTTGGTGGTGGAAATCGGAGCACAGCTGGAATGCCCATGCACATACATACACAAACGAAGTGGCGCAATAGACATATTGTACAAGTAGAACGGTAGCCACTCCATCAAAGTTGGTTATGTGCTGAGACCAGAAAGAGGTTTTCATTGCTGGTCATTGCAATGCGCGGCAGATTAGGGTGCCAAATGAGGTAAAGCAGTTTCTTCGTGAAATCGATGGCGTCGACACTGATCTGGTCGGCAGTAGGCGCAACGGAGTCACATGTTACCTCTCGAGTTCGCAGAGGTTGTGTCAGTGTGGAAGTGAATGCCTTGTCCACTTCGTTGAAGACACCTTTCCCTGTTGATCGATCAAAAATGCGGAAGAGGTTGTTGTAGGATCCAGTTAGAACGTAGCTGAAGTCAAATAAATGGTAAGGAAATTGCAGTAAACGTGATAAGAATTAGATATTTTACAGGCAACGGCAGACATCCATTCTCTGTGCGAACTTAAGTGCGCCATGGCCCATTTTTTCACTGACTCTATCTCAAAGAAGACAACTGGTGGGTAAAAAATATGGGCGTGAAAGCGTGAAGTGAGTTTGTGATACTGTGGTGAGTATGCAACGAGTCAGTGGCTGGAGATTTCAGTAATTCACCTGTAATATGGATCCAAAGAAACAAAAAAGCTAAAATGAATGCAGGTTGCACATTGAACGGTAGAGCCCACCCACTCAAGGGCAATAGCACTTTTTACAAGCGCAATGAATTTAAGGCATTCAGCTGACAGAAAGGGCACAGGAAAGTGCGCAGATTCACAACAAATCGTAAATACATGGGTTTGGGTGCTCTTCGAAGGATCACGTACAACATCGAGCATTAATTAAATTAGACACAAAATGCATACAGCGTTAAAAATGCATAGCGAATTTCAAAACTGTGGAGTGAATTCATGCGCCACTTGGTGACCTGCTTCGCTGTCGCGATTCATGGCACGTGTTGTATACGAAATGAACATTTCTCATTAAACGACGCAAAGTACCACTTAAAAAACATACTTGTTACCGGGAGACCAGGCACATTCGAATTTGTCGAAGATACAATCGTTTTCGTAGAGGGCGACAAATTTGCTCCTGAGGTGATCATGAACCTGATAGACCTCTATGGGCTTGTCGGTCATGTTAAGATCCCAAACTAAAACAGAAAGTAACGTGGGTCACAAACATCCAGAGGGTTGGGTGCACGCATTCTGAGTAATACCAAATATTGCGAAGAACTAGACATTTTTGCTAGGAGTTCAAGACACTCCACATGATCCTATGTGGATACCATTTAGGGGACGGACATTTAGACTAGGTATCGAATATGAATGGTTTCAATACCATTAAGTTGAGGGCCTGGTTGCATGCATTGATAAAAACGGATCCATTGCTGCACCGAATTGGTACCCTTCATGGTGGCCTCCTACACAAGTGTATAAAAGCGGTGATATTAACCGACTGTGCAAAGTAACGATTTGAGGCAGTGTGACATAAAAGGTTTAGCCAATTTGGTGACATATTTGAGTAGTCCCAGTGGCAACACCAAGAGCATTATTCCAAAGTACTGTTGAGCCATGTAATAGACTCCTGGTGGTGGCTTGCGAACATTCCAATCAACAATTCCAAATTTAATGAACTGAGTGTTATTATAGGAAACTGGCCTTTGAGCGTGAGGTAGTCCCTACTTAGGACATAGCGACCAGAGTTACTGAATTTCAAGTCTGCAATACTGTTGACGATCTCGGAGAAGAAACCGCGGTTAAGGGAGGTATCTTGTTCATGGAATGCTAAGGAAGATAAAAGCAGTACGTAAGACGAATGCGATCTAAAAGGTGGCGCATTGGCATTTACGCAGTGCAAGGAATGGTCTCCTGCTAAGGTTGAAGTATTTTTTTTCGTTATTAAGTCAACTAGTTGAGGTCCCGGCAGATCCGGTATCCCCAACTCAGGACTTAAGTTTTAGGGATGTCATCATACAAAAGCACTGTCGTTGAGGTACATAGTAAAACACACAATGGGCTGTGCAACAAACCAGGACGAGTGTACCTAATCCACGTCAACTATGACGGAGGCGGACTGTTATCTTGGATGCATTTATAAATAATGGAGAGAGTTTCCTTCAAGTCAATGGTAGGGGAATAAGATACTTGCTGATAACTGAGAATTAGTGTTAACATAAGAACTTGGTACGTCGTATTGTATCAATGATACAAATTGCAAGATACTTACTAAGTGTACAGTTATCGCAGAGGGCCCGCTGACGCATATCACATAGACGGAGGATACCTTTACTGCTGCTGTACATGAAGAGGGAGCAACTGGTTGGGTGAAATTCCGCTGTTGTAATCACCTCACACAGCTCTTCCATATTTGTTGGTTTTATGTCAACAATATCTACATAACGGGATCGGTATTTAAGGGCCAATAAAGGATTTAATAGGATTAATATTGCTTTAAATGCGAACAAAATTTTCCTGCTAAGGTTTTTGGTAAAGTGAGATAAACTTGAGAAATTAAATTAACACGTTGTCAAACAGGAATCGAGCGTCTAATCCAAATGCATCGTTCAGACGCTTAACATTTACGGGATGAATGGTGTCCAGACGTTAAACATGAAATGATACATTTGCAACACACCTAACTATAGCCCAAAGCAAAAACATAGTAAAGCATATGATAACTACAGACGTTGGAGCAGTTAAAGAGCTTTTGATCGACACAATGAAACCTAAACTTAGTTGTTGGTACGATGCCAAACTTAACAAAAAATGAATAAAGCGCTTATGCTATTTGAGAAGATGATATTTAACGGTGCAAAAAAAATAACGAAAAAGCGTAAGGAAAACGATACTGAAGGACTGGTTGGTGACGTTCAGATTCCACAGATTAATTCGGAGATCGTCGGCGGATAAAAAGGTCTCCTGGTCTGAGTTTATCGAAATGGAGTTTATGTGGTAGGCATGGGCGTTGGCGAAGACCCGTCTAGGATTTGCTTCCACCAACAAAGAGGCTCGCTGCTCATACTTGGGCACCCGTAGATTACCCGCGTTTTGAACCCTAGTTTTAGTTGTATCACCCTGAGAGGCTGCTGTTGTCAAATTGTACTCCTCATCATAGGTTTCCTCAAAGACATCACACGTTCCCCTCAGATTGTAGCCCGTCGCTCGAGTTGTCCGTTCTGATAATCGCCAGAGCTTGATGGTTTTGTCTGCACATAAAATACGTTAAAAATTGGGAACAGAAATTTCAGTTTAAATATTTTATTCATCATTTTATGTCTTGGCAATGCCTAAATTTACAAGTTGACAGTCGCAGGTTGGGATAGAGCGCATTTGAAGCTAGATGAAATTTCAGTTTTTCGAAGATTGGAACATGTAGACAGGAATGATGGTTGAAGTTATCCATTCATAGTTGATTTTTAAATTACTTGATTTCAGAACAGCTTAAGAGGAGGGAATGATGCTCGCAATAGACAGACACTCATTAGTTAGCATGAAAAACACAATTGTGGAATGCAGTCTTGAAGAGATGTAGCAGATATAAACAGGAGGGTCAAAATCTTGACAGAGAAAGAATAACTGCTGAGTTGTAACAAATATTCCGAATGGAGTAGCTGATGTGCTAAAAGTACAGACATTTGAATTCAGATAGGGATCCGTAATTTTTACTTTATCATGTGAAAACAAGATACTGAATAGCTAGTAGCCTAGTGCCAGGTCAGCGGTCTCTGATGAATGATCACGGTAACCGAATAACCTGTTGAGTTCCGACTAGCTTCAAAGCCTCGAAGTCTCTACTACGAGGCTTTTACGGCAAATTCCCATATTAAGTGGAATCAACCTTTTTACATGCAAAAAACTGACCTGTGTAATTGCACAAAAAATAAAACGGCATGAACCACATGTGGTAGACCGGATAAAATCAGAATCACTGCTGACTAAGGAAAACGACTGCAAACGCAAATAGTATCACAAATGTAGCTGGAGGGAAAATGTCCTCAAGCAGTTTCTGAAGCACATATCATTATTCGTTGTTACTAGGATTAAAATGGAAAAATAGGTAGGCGAAAGCGGTTGTCAAAGCGATTTGAAAAGGGGTCCTCGCAGATGCTAATTCCGAAACCTAATAAAATCGCTTGGCGCGTGTACGTGTGTGTCCTCTTTGCTAACCATACCTGCAAATCCCTAAACAAGAAATCAGTAATTAGAATCCATGAGCTCATTACGCTTAAGAGTAGCTGAGAGCGCATTTGCTCAGTTGGATTCAAACAATGAGGACCAAGATGAAATAAGTGGTGACACATGACTCCAGCCCAAAATAATTAGGCCGTACAAACCGTGACAACTGTGATCCCAAGAAAGCAAGTCAGCCGGTTTAAAGATACTTAATTCACTAAGATGTAAGTAACAGCCAAATTAAAACATACAAAATACATTAAAAATGCATAACACCTATAGTGCGAAATCCAAAAGTAATACGAGTATAATTGTAAGCAGCAAAATATGAGCAATGTAGTAATTTAAAATAACTACAAGTAAATTTGCTAGATAAATTTTGAAGGAGCGAATATTTGGTTGGTTTAGTTATAAGAGAGAGATTATTACACAAGTTGACAAGCATTTGAAATACTTTGAAATAAATTTTTAGTTGTTAAAATTAATTGAGATGCTAAAACAGGCAGACATTTTAACGAAGCTTGACTCATAATACCATATCAGCGGAGCATGAAAATTACTGCGGCGGTACCTGGAAAAGTCGAACAATCATAGGGAGCGAAAATTGCCGACAATGTAAATTCGTGATCGCGTTGCTATTCACTCCCCGGGGTTCGCATACATCACCAGAACCAAGGGCTCTAGCCCCACATCAATCACGATACCTCTACTGATTCGAGGGGTCAAGTCCGCCAGTGCAAAATGCGTGCTTCGGACATAATAAAGCCTAAAACAGGGAATTTTGGTTTCGGCAAGCTATTTTGACAATTACTGACAGTCATGCACATTTATTCAAGTTCGGATCTTTATTTAAAACAGCAGCGGCAGATAAAATTCACTATTGGTACAAACAAAACTATAAATTCAGGGCTTAAGTGTGAATAAATTTAGTTCAAACTTACCATTTGTTGATAACAGGTGCCTGGCCTGACTTTGTTGGGGCAACCAGCGAATTTTATTTATTTTCTCCTCAATTTCAAGAGACTTTAGATAGTCAAATTCAGATTCATGACTTGTGAAGCTGCAGTAGGTCTCATAGACGGGGTTCTCATATTTTGTAGTCTACAATTAGGACATAAAGGATTGTGAATAAGAGAGGATTATTTTCAAGAATATTCGAGCTATATTAAGATCCAAAGCAATGGTGAATAGTGCAATCAAGTTCAATTGACTACCTATTCATTAATAAAATAACAATGCAAGACTTGAGATTTCACAGTATATTGGTCTGGAATCATGAAAACGAGCCAATAAATTCAATCGGCCGCTATAACCAGGTGCACTGAGATCCTGATAGTCTGTCACTGGATCTGTTGGCATGGGCAGCGTATAGGTCCAGCATAATAAACGATCCTCTGGTGGCAAACTGTGGGAAAAACCCCGTGACTTTAAATTTTTGAATGAAATACCGGTATGTTTTCGCGACATATGCACCGAACCCTCTTAACTGACCATCAAACAAGTTATACCACAACGATTAAAACCAAAGAACGCATCAATGCCTGAGGTTAGTAAATAGGCAGCAATGTGTCAAGTTCAAATTTTAACTAGTGTGCCATTACTTCTTTAAACAAGGAATAATGAACTCCGATCGCAGTTTAATTTTTGTACATTTAAGAGCATTCGCAAGTTTGCTTGAAATTGATTGATTAAGATAAATACCACATGACGTAAGAATCTCCAAAGTCAACCAAATAACATGTCCGGTCTTTCGATGGCAAATTCCAATGTGACACATTACATAGTACTGTCTTTGTATCAACATACTATAAAGAATATCGAGTTTTCAACCTGAAATGCAACGAGAGCACGCTGGCATTAAAAGACTTTTAGGCAATACATTGTTGTGAAAAAAACAATTTAAGTTAAACTAATCACGAAAGTACTGTGAGGTACTAACACCTAAGTTGCTGCTAATAAAAATAGACATAACCGTTTATGTCGCTGCACTACCTGTTTTGATGTTCGATACACCGTTATTTTACCGCCACGATCACCAACTGCCAGGAAATTTCCACTTCCATCAAACTGGACGCATGACAAGTGGTCCGCTGAATTTTGTATTGTGTAACTGATGACTTACCTTCGATGCCTGAATCATCGCAAGCTACTTTTACATCATCATAATACCAGGTAGGCGTATTCCCAATCTGACCTTTAGAAAATAGGAACATAACGACAATTTAATAACGCATTATAAACATGTCAGATATCATTGGCGCAAACAATCGTAGAATGGTTAATGAGGTAAAAACGTGGACTGCTGACAAGAACACAAAGGAGGAAATAACACGTTCACATTAAAGATCAGTAGACACTCTTGACACTACAGTGTCCTGTAAAAGTGCGCCGAAACAGTTTAAAAATAAAAAGGCATTAGCTTGTGGGAATTTATCTATAGAGCTTTAGGACTACAATTATTAAATGGAAAACTAAAATACCGTTACGATTATGTGGATTGCACAGCAATACTACTTGTGAGACGTTTAAGCAACAAATCATTTATTCATTTATCGGTAACGATGGATTAAAAAAGATTATTTGTGACCGGCGGCAAATATGTATAACTTCAGATAAACAGTATCAATGAAACCCAAAACAAAAAGCAGAAAATTGCCAGATATTCAAGAACACAGTGAAGCATTATTTGCTTCCAAACACCTTAAAATAGTCTAATAGTTGTGATCACTACTTTCAAAATATGAAAAGTATCACGTTTTATTTACTCTAAATTCGAATCGGACACAATTTTATTTGCGGCTGCTGGGTAGAGATTAATTTTAACACAGAGTGAAGGAAATTAACATTTTCAAAGGATTTTAAGTTTCCTTCTAGCACAGGCAATAAATGCTGGGCTTAGTGCTGATAGCTTAAAAGAAAAATATTAATTAAATATACTTAAAGCTGACAAAATTAATGGTTAACTACCATGCCCAAAATTCTATTAACATGGTCGGTTATTTCAACGCGATCGACATTACATCTATACATAGCAATCATCAGCCACAAAAGGACTACGATTCCATGATACATGGCTATTTATCCGGAACACCGCTTTAAAATGAGAAATTTAGAACAAAATTAAGCGGACTTGAATATTACTAGATCTATGAACAAGTAGTCTTAAAACTAAAGTTGCATTTACAAAAAAAATATATTAGCAAAGGGCCTACAGCAGACATTATACCACAAGGTACAACTAATGTAACAGTTAAAACATAAGATAGCTAAGTAGACATATAAAGGCAATAAACGAAGCAACGAAAATTTAACAATCAAATAATTTACAAACGCGAGGCTGAAAATACATGTATTGACAAATTTACAGAACCACAAATACTTCATCACGAGAAAAAAGGGAATGATCTAAAAAATACATGAGAAAACAACCTTGCTCTGTAACGCCAGCCTGCCCATTCATCATCATAAGCCAGGTATATTATAGCGTAGTGTGGTGTGCTGTGGCTGTGGTGTGGCGTCGGATTAGGGCGCAGACATATTGGACCACCTGGCCGCAGCCAATCCTGTGTCTCTCTGCAATCCAAT